>PVKB01004072.1:0-69984 GCA_004027205.1 Ctenodactylus gundi
TTCTTCTTCTTCTTCTTCTTCTTCTTCTTCTTCTTCTTCTTCTTCTTCTTCTTCTTCTCTTCTTCTTTTCTTTTTTAAGACAGGGTCTTGCTCTATAGCCCAGGCTCATCCTGAACTAACTGGTGTAGCTCAGGCTGGTCTTGGACTCAGGATAATTCTCCTACCTCAGCCACCACACACAGTTTTATGTGGTCTGGGGAATTGAACTCAGGGCCTTGTGCTTGCAAGGCAAGTGCTTCAACCTCTGTGACATTCCTCCAGCTCCACAAGTTTCTTATTGTGCTGTGGATAGGTGCATTTAATAGTAGTTCCTTAGAACACTGTAACTGCATTTACACGAACTCCCAGAAACATACATGCCCTATTTATATATTGTTATTCTTAGTATTTTTTTAAAAAAATCATATAGGGCACTATTATTATAGCTTTATACAGTCAGTATGTTTTATATTTATCTACATATATAACATTTTTTGTTTTATTCCTTTTATATCTCTAAAATACCATATGGATCTTTTGTCTAAAAATATTCTTCAGTGAATTTTTTAAAGTAGGTTTTCTCTGACAAATTGTCTTCATTTTCATTCATTTGAAAATGTCTATTTTTCTTCATTTTTGAAGAGTCATTTCCTGGCATAAGTACTAGGTTAAAGTGGTAATTATTTTCTTTCAACACTTTAAGATAGAAATCCACTGTATTTTAGCTTCTGTGGTCTGTAAGTTGCTAAACTTATATTTACTCCCATGAAAATAGTAAGCCTTTTCTACCCAGCTGGTTTTAGTATTTTCTCATGATCTTTACATTCTGAAATTTATATTATGATCTGACTGTCACAGTTTTATTTGTTTTACTATGTTTGGAAGTTCACAGAATTCTTTAAATCAGTATTCCCCTCATAATTATTCTTATAGTATGTCTGTGGTACATAACGACCATGTTGAACTTTGGGACCTGATGCGTGTGCATACTACATCTTACTCATCTGCCTTCCCCTCCCTGGCTCCCTTCTCCCCATATTCCCTTCCCATCTCACAAAGTCTACTTCCCTGTTTTCCTATCATCTCTATTTTATTTTTCTCATTAATTCTTTATAGTTTGGGTTTCTCATATAAGACAAATCATTCAATAATAAACTTTCAATGTCAGATTTCGTTACTTAGCATAATGGTCTCAGGGTACATACATTTTCTTACAAATGATTAAATTTGTTATTCTCCATAGCAGAAGAGTACTCCATTGTATATGTATAACACATTTTCTTTATTCAGTTATCTGTTGATAGTCATACAGGCTACTTCCAAGATTCAAGATTTTTGGTCAGTGTCACTCCAAATACTTCTCTGACTAATACTTTAATTTCTCTTCTTTTCGAGCTGTGATTTACATATATGATAATTCTTATGGAATCTCAGTGTGTGTCTTATATTCCTTTCTATATTCCTTTTCTTTTTCTGTGTTTTAGTTTAGATATATAGTGCTACATTGACTTATTCACTAATATTCTCTTTTGCTATTTTCAATTTTCTACTAAACACGTTCACTAAGCTCTGATTTTCTGGAATTTTTATTTGGATTTTTAGAAATGTTTTTAGTTTCTGTAAAAATTATTAGTTTTGTGTTATATTTTCTTTAATACAGCTATTATCTGGATCATCTAAGTGTCTGTTTCTTTTTTTTTCCTTAGTTTTTGGTTAAGTCTCTTCTGCCTCTTTATATAGCTAGTTATTTCAGAGTATGTACCAGTTATAATACTGAAACATTATAAAGCATGCTTCAGCTTACTTCACTTTTATCTGCTTTTAGAGGAAGGGATATTTTTGCTTCTGGGGCATTAGTAGTTACTGATCACCTTACTCTAATCAGAGTTCAAGAAGATTTGGACTTCAGTATCTGCAATGGATATATTTTTCTCCTTCATTTTTCCATTACGGATTTAGCCTCTTATTGTCTATGATGATAGTTAATTTTGTGTCAACTTTACTAAAATGCAGTTTGTATATATTATGCAAGCACTGCTGTAGAAATCATTGTAAAGATTTTTTTGTTCTAATTTTCATTTTTACATGAGGTTAACAATTAAATTGGTAGATCTTTGAGAAATTAGATTACCCTCTAGGATGGGCCTCATCCAATCAGTTGAAAGCTTTAAGAGAAAATACTGAGGTTTTCTGAAGAAGAGGGAATTTTATCCCCAGATTGCCTTTGGACTGCAGTTGAAGCAGCAGTACTTTCCTGGGTTTCTAGCCTGTGTTACTGCCCTGTATATTTTGGACTTGATAGATTCCATATCTCTCTTGTAATCTTATAATTAGCCCCCTCTTTCTGTCTATCTATGTCTGACTTAGAATTATGTTCTTAGCTCTTCTAATTGTTCTTAGTGAGATATTTGGTCTTATCAATCTAGCCTACCATTTCTAGACATTTCTCCTGGGGCAAGTGACTATCTTTAATAAATAAAACTTGTTCAGGAAATCAGATGAAGACCTCTTTTTTATTAAATCGAGTAGCCTTTGAGACATTTAAAGTGAGATAACAGAATATTGGTGGGCTAAACAAAGCTAGTGCTTAAAAGACCCATTTCTGTAGGTAAAAAATTTATTATCATCAGGAATACAGGTACCATTTAGAATAATGAAAAGGACCAAGATCACCTAAAAAGAACATCTACCAAAAATAAGGACTGGATAACTCTTTTTAGAAATTTCAACATTTAGACATTTAGATAAAAGAGGAGATACAGATTTAGTATTGAAGGAGGCTCTCAGAATGAGAGAGTATGGTATCATAGAAGCAGAGGAAAAGAAGAATTTTCAAATATGATTTATATGATGAAAAGACTGACAAAATTGGGCCTAAAAAGTTTCTGAAGATTTGTAAAAGAGACATCTGATGGATGGCCATCCAGGTGTAGCAGCGTGGGTGGACAGTCTCTGGAATGGTGATTCAGGGATGTGGGAGGCCTGCCCAGCAGTAATCACCCTGGTGGCTTTCAATCTCTCATCTAATAATTCAGTGCTATCTCAACCTGAAAGACTTACTTAAATCTTGTGCTCTGTCCTTGTGGCAGAGGATTTGGGTGTTGCCTTTTAAGAGCAAAGAAGGATCATGATGCTCCTGCTCTTTAGGGAGCCAGCCTGTGCTTCCTCCTTGTTCTGAACTTGGGCCCAGCCATGCATCCTGAGCTTTTGTGGCTCACCCCCACAGAGCTCCAATATGAAGCCTCACCAGAGCCAGGAGGCAGAAGAAATTCTAATTTCTTGTCCTAAACTTGTGCACTTTCCCCAGCAAGCTTCTACTATTTTGAATGCTCAGTCTCACTTTCATTTGTCTTTGGTTCAGAGGAAAATTTAGACTAAAGTAAAACTTTCTATTTATGGTTGCCCGTATTTCAGAAAAGCCCAGAGTCAGAGACTGAAAAAGGTGACAGGATGTAATATTCAGCACATGTGGTCTCCTTATTTTCCTAGAAGATGTTGAAGGGTAGCTGCTTCGTTGTGACAATATGTTTAAATATTTATGGTGCATTTGACAATTGGACATACTTGTGCTACATTTCCTGTAGTCAGAGTGGCAAGAAAAACAGTGATCCTTTAGGATTAAAGCCCATTGGCTGGGTGGAATAAGTGCAGAGTAAACAGAGGTCCTCAGTCTGAGCTATGGACTTAGAATCACACAGAAAGAGCTTGTGGTTATCTTTTTCACTTTTACCTGATTAGGCAAGCAGAGCCCAGAGTCAGGCATGAAATTATAGCAAGCTGGTTCACTTACAGAGAGTATTTCAGAGAGATTGCCTGCTGCTGCTTTGGGGAAAAAACATTTGGACATAGTTTAAGGTTCCATTAAATCTAGTCTTTAATCAGTCTGATCTCAGCCAGGTTATCTAGCTGTATTCATGGGTAGACCTTGATGGTTATTAAAGAGGCTCTATTTACATACAGTAATTTCTTCATGAATGAGGTTAAATAATTTTGATTGGAGAGATGATACAACTTTGACACGTGTCTTTCCCTGTAATTGAGTCATGTAGCTTCTCCAATTCTGAACCTTAAGTTTAAAATGGGAATAACAGGATACTGCCTGGCCCATGTCTCAAGGTTAGGAATCAGATCAAGCAGGCGAACATGTAGAAGACTTTATACAAACAAATGACTTGGTTTATGCTAATGTCATCACTTCCTTTTTGGAAGTCCTAACCCTGGCTTTACCTCTTGCCAACTAGTAAATGTTAGGAAGGTTATCTGTGGCTCAGGACAACATGCAGGACTCATAAGCATTTGGGACAACTGCAAACCTTTGGGAAATTTTAAGAAGACTAATAAAAGCTCTGAGGAAAGCAATGGAAGGCTTCAGCTGCAAAACCGCAGACAGTGCCTTATGATTTGTCACTTTCTTCTTCCAGAAGAAAAAAATGCATTTTCCATGGCTCATGGTAGCCATGAGGTACGATCAAAATGCTTCAGAAAGTGGCAGCAACTATGAAATAAGTGGATATGAAATGATGGAGAGTATTTTAAAGGTGTAATGGAATTGTGTCGTATGTTGTTACTTTTTTTAGTTTAACATACCCTGTGGCTTAGGGTCTCCCTTGTGTGATAGACAACTCCTCCAACAACAAAGCCAAGAAGAATAGGAAAGAAAGCATAGGAGAAGAAATGAGAAGAAAGAGGGAGAGAGAGAGAAAAAATAAAAAAGATGGGTGTGGAGAGAATAACATAAAGCAACAACTGAAAGTGATAATAAGGGCAGAGAAAGTCCTGGATCACTGGAGAAACAAATCATAACATTTGTGGTTAAAAGGGCTCAGAGATCATTTAATCCAAATACACAAGGGGATGCCACAAATTTCCCATCTTTGTCCACTGCAGGTCATACTGATTGATCATTGTGATTTTCCTGCTCAGCCAGAACATGTATCTGACCATCAAGGCAAAGGGTGACCCCAGAGCTGAAGTGCTTGCTCCATGGAAATGAGGCATGTCTGACCTCCAGCTTATTGGGCCACTGTGAAAGAATCAATCAGGAAACTATGGTAGAGGGATGGAAACAGCTTTTTCAAGCTCAGACAATTATGTAGCCATGTCTAACACCCAAATTTGTCTCTTTTTTTTTCGAGCTGGAAACTTAAGACCCATCTCCATTGGGAGTTGTTTTATTAAAGACAGATTCATGAAGTTGTTGGGCAAAATAGAAGAAGAACAATTTTTTGATATTAATGTTTAAGTCAATAAATTTTGATGTGTGAATATAGTAGTTTCTTCAGGTCACTGTAACAAAGTGCCATAAACTAGGTGGCTGGTCAAAATTTTTGGAGCCTAGCAGTGCATAATCCAAGTGTGGGCAGAGTTGGTTTCATCCGATAGCTGTGAAAATTGATCACACTAGTCTCTACCCTTCTTACTGATGGTTTGTTGGGTTGAAGGGTTCACCCTGAACCCTTCAGATTCAT
Source organism: Ctenodactylus gundi (assembly GCA_004027205.1). Classification (NCBI taxonomy): domain Eukaryota; kingdom Metazoa; phylum Chordata; class Mammalia; order Rodentia; family Ctenodactylidae; genus Ctenodactylus; species Ctenodactylus gundi. The sequence continues at coordinate 5,448 of PVKB01004072.1, forward strand.
GCATTTTCCTCCCCATGTGCATCTGTGATTCCACGACTATAATTTTCCTTTGATAAAGACACAGTTAGATTAGGACTCACCCTAATAATGTCATCTTAACTTGGTCTTTTGCAAGGATCATGTTGCCAAATCAGAGCACAGTTTTTAATGCTAGATGTTAGCAATTCAAGACACTTAATTCTTAACAGTGTGACTGAATCTTTCCTAAGCAGTAGGCACTTGACTTTGGGACCCAGCTAGAATATAGTATAATAGTCTTCTTAATGAAATCACATTTAGCATTAAGGTTTATTTTTAAAGAAGTTACCAATAATGGAGCATAGAAGTGAATTCACAAATCATTATGAATTTTATGTTTATGATAAAATGTAAAAGGTAGGTATTACTGTGGTTTAGGGCAGTTATTTTGCTGTTAAGCAACTGAAAGGTACCGTTGGATGAAACTCTTCTAAGTGATTGCATATGTCAACAAACCAGGAGATTTGTGAGGCCACCAAGCTGCCTGTCACTGGAGAGAATATAGAACATGGGAGATGACCAAAACACTCTGTTGCCCCCAAGAAAAGAAGGCAAATTTACCTTTGGTATTGATTCTGTGCTTCCCAACTTTTCTTCCCAGTTATTCTGCTTTTTTGGTGGCCCTTTTTCAACTTCCAGAACACTCATCATAGAGCTCTGTCACCCACTCCTCTTTAATAAAAACTATTCTTAGGTGGAGATCTAAAATATTTTAATTTGTACTTAGATTTAAAAGATGATTAAGAGTTTAAGGTAGTTCTCTCTTTAACATTTCGCAAGTGATTGTCAAAGCCTTGTAGTAGAGGAGGGAAGCTCTAAGGTTGAAAGTATGGGCTCGTTCAGTTCTAAATGGTACCTCTTTTATTAGCTAACCATTGCTAAATTAAAATGCCATATTATTATTATTGTATCCTCTGCAGTTGTCAGTGATCCAGGGATTTGCTGATTACACTAGCTTTTTTTCTTTAGTTCCAAGAATATGCAAAATAGAAAGTTGTGAGGATATGAACTTGATCACACTAGTCTCTACCCTTCTTACTGATGGTTTGTTTTCAATTTAAACATTCCTTAACTTGCGTAAAAATCACCCTGATATCTGCCTTCAGATAAGTATGTTTGCAGCCCTTAACTCACTGCATTTGTATTGATAACTTCCATCTGATTTATCTGGAATCTGGTCGTACAGAATTTATTATTCAGTCCTTATTCTAGCCCCTTCTCTTTTCCATCAAATTAGAGGTATAAAATAAAACCTTCTGTGGTATTTGGCACCTATGATGTTCTTTATGGTGCCCAGTAGTACAGAACCACTTTAACAGAACAGTGTCTTTCACTTCTTTTAGGTATGAAATTCAATAGTCTTCCCTTCTCTAGAATCAGTATCTTTCAGCTTTTTGGCATAGGTGTAGATAAGAGGCCAGCAGAATTTGTGGGGAAATGAGGGTGGTCTTAAATCCTGCCTTAAATCCCAGCTGTCCCTCATTGGCTCCACAGTATGGTCCAGGCAGCTCCTGAAGGTCGTCAGCAGCCATGGTGTCTCCCTTGCAAATAGCTGGTACCCTTGCCTCCTGGGAGAGTTCACAGTACCCTCAGAAGGGTAGGCAGTGTAACTCTAGGAGGTAACGTGAAAAAAACCCTGCTCTTGTTTTCTCTCCTACTCTAGCAAATAATCTACTGACTTTAAGGACACGTTGGTAAGTGGTAGACACAGACAGCAAAGTCCAGGAGATAATAAATAACTCAGTGAAAATACATTCGAGAAAACTAATTTAATGCGATTGGAATGTTTGTGATAAATATAACATGTTTACCAACACTTATTACATTGTATTGTTGGTATAATGATGGGCTAATTTATGCTAGTTTAAAAAATTATTTTCCATGAAAAGAATGGCTGGGAGAGATAAAAGTTCTGGGAGACCAACCCCAAAATTACATCTAAAGAGCTTCTCTGGAACAAATGCATTTTTAAGTTGATTATCGGCTCACTGAGTTTCTTTGGCCCTGGGATCTGGCGAGTGCCATTATGCGCTTTGAGGTCTTGTTCTCATAGAAAATGGAAGAGAGAAGATTCAATTCTCATGAAATAAATCTTCTGTTCTCAGCAGACACCCCAGGGCATGAAATTCTTATTTAGTGGAGTGAATTCTTTCAGGGGCATGCTGAAGTTGATTGATGGCTTGCTTGACTATCTGATCGCCTGTTTGCCCAAAGTCTTTTCTTCAGTAAATAATTATGCTTACTTAATTTTTGAAGAAATAGTTCAAACATACTAACCTCTCCCAACATTGTAACTTCAAATAGTACCAAAAAATACCATGATATCCTCCAATTATTTTCCAGGTTCTGTTCCTTGAAAAGAGCCATAGTTAACGGTTTCTTATATATATTTTCTTATTCGTACTAAGCACATTGGATATATTTAGTTGTATCTTTATATATAAAACATCTTACAATCACAGATATTACGTCTTGCATTTTCATTAAACAGTATGTCTTGACCATTATCCTGTATTGGCTATCTGTCTAGCTAGTTAGTTACAATGGCCGTCATCCTTCTAGGTATCTATCACTTAGTCAACTATTGATCTTTAGCCTAAATATTTGTAATGACTGCCTAGCAGTCATTTATGAATGTTTCACTATTTAGTCAGTCTTTTGTTAATATTTTGCTTGTTTTATCCTTGTCTGAAGTGATTTCTAAGGTGAAGGTTGGGAGGGGATGCAGCACGCCTGGGCTTTGCTTTGATGGTGGGGCATAGAGTATGACCTTGTACAGCACTGGGACAATTGAGAGGAAAGTGTGGTGGCTGGATAGGAAAAGTAGGGAGTTAGTTTAGAGAATAAAGTTCTAGTGGAAAACTGGGTGAAGTCATTCTATCTGATAGGTTTCTATTTTTTTTCCTTCATCCCTGGAAATTCTCAACAAAACTGAGAATACTGGCAAATGCGTTTTTAGTTTATCTATTCACTAGTTTATTTATTTAGATAGTGGCGAACAAAGCAGAGTTCCTGCCAGAAGGGTATTTACATATGATGGAAGGAAATAAAAGCAAAGAAATACATAACTTCTCTGAAGACAAAACAGATCAAGGAGCATGAGAGTAACAGACGGTGTTAGATTTGCTTCCCTTAAGAGGCTATCCTGTGTGGTGCTGGCCCTCAACAGGTGGGTTCAGAGTGGTTGCTGAGACTGCTGGATAGTATCACCATGTCTGGGTTGCTTGGAATGCTGGGGCCTCCTGCTCCTCATTCTTCTAGATTCCCACATTGGAGGTTCCCACTGCCATGTCTGTAGTCAGAAATAAAGCACCATCTCCTCCCCATGTATGTGATGAAAATTGTTGGGCAGGGCCAGGTGAGAAGGTGGAGACCCTAGAACAGAGGGATAGAAAGGCTTAAGAAAAATATGGGTATTCTACCAACAGTTTAATTCAGCATCACTGAAATTACCGAAGGGATTCTCATCATTTACTGTTTATCAGGGGGGCAAGAAAAATTATTCATTATTCAACCTGAGCCAAAATGAAAATGCTACACTTTGTAAAACGTGCAAGGTTGCCTGCTATGGTAACCATTCACAGGGTTTTAATGTGTCTGCAGTATGGCTAATTGATTTGCTCTGAGCTTCATTGGTATTCTTATTTGAAATGATTGTCGTGGTAACTGAATGCACCACAGAGAGCAGAAACATTAGAAGTGCCATTTGGAGCTGTTGTAACAATCTGAGCCTTTCTTGGGGCTTGACTCTCAGGACTGCCTTGGGCCTCTGTCCAGCTACCTCAACTTGAACATGGCAGACTTTACCGAAGGTTGTATAACTTAGGGTGCTGAACAGTGTTGTGGCTTAAAAATCAGGGCTCTGGGTGTACTTGCTTCTCAGCCAGGAGCTTTTCATTATTTCCTCTCTCTTTCTTTCTTTCTTTCTTTCTTTCTTTCTTTCTTTCTTTCTTTCTTTCTTTCTTTCTTTTTCCTAATGGAGACCTGCTTGAATTTCCTTTTGGCTTCTTGGCCAAAGACTTTTCTCTTTTTTTTGATTCACTAGACTATTGCTTGAATTTAAATAAATAAATAAATAAATAAATAAATAAAATGAGGGCTCTGAAGTCAGACCATCCTGGAATTTCACACTAACTGGCCAGCCACATCCTGTGTGACCTTAGGTATTTAACATCGCTGTTTACTCACTTGTAAAATTAGAATAATTTTGGTGCCTGCTTCAGAGAAGTACTGCGAAGACTGTAATCCATGTTCTTACAAGAAACTCCCTCTGTCTCACTAAATAGAGCTGGTTTCTTCTTCTCCTTCTCCGTTGCCTCCCTCCTTTTCCTTCTTTATCAGCCCTTTCCTCCACCACCACTACCACCACCACCATAATCATTTTTTCCTTTCTGTTTATGGTATTTGTAATTTGCATGTTGGAATTGGAAGCATGGTACTAAAATTGGGCAAAGTATGGAGAATGGTATGGGCCCAACTCAAACCATCTTCTGAGGTCTCAAAGAGAAACTGGGTGATCTGAGCCATTGTCTGGGATTTGCCACCTACGCATGGTTGAGGTTAACCCCCTCATTAGTCTAAGCTCCACCCATTGGTAGAATAGAAAGATGGAAACGAATGACCTCACAGGGCCTGTCCCACTCTGAAGGAAGTGGCAACAGAAAAATCACAGGGAGGCAAGTTAGGATGTGTTTGTCAGCAAGTTACAAAGCAATCAGTGGATTAGCCAAATGGCACAACCTTTAAAACAAATTTTAATAAAGGAAATCCAGCAGTATATCAAAACCATTTCATATTATAACCAAGTTAGAATAGTTTGTTTTGTAGTCTCAATATAGCTCATACGATGATTCACTTACATGTATACGGTATCTGCTGACCATTTCCCAGGGACAAATATGGTGGCTCATGGGTCTGGAGGAATAGAGTAGTGGTTAAAGAGCTTGCCTAGTAAGCACTAAGTACCTGAGTTTGATTTCCCACCACCACATAAAGCTGGGTGTGATGGTGCACGCCTGTAATTCTAGTACTAAGGAGACTGAGACAGGAGAATTGCCATGAGTCCAAGACCAGCCTGGACCCCATAGTGAATTCAGGACCAGCCTGGGCTATAGAGCAAGACCATGTCTCAAAAAAAAATAATAAAAAAATAAAAGTGATAGCTTATAAGTCTTCATAATTTCCAGTTTTATCTACCAAAGTCTCCAGATTAGTGTTTGCTAGGTAAGAGTCTGTTGAAGCAAATAAAAATTAAAACAGGGGCTGGGAGCATAGCTCAGTTCAGTGATTACTTGCCTAAGAAGTATAAAGTCCTGGGTTTAGTCCCCTAGAACCACATGATAGTGGTACATGCCTGCAATACCAGCACTTGGAAGGCTGAGGCAGGAGGACATCCTATCAGGACCAGTCTGGGCCAGAGAGCACAGCTGTCTCTGAAAGAAAGAAAGAGAGAGAGAGAGAGAGAGAGAGAGAGAGAGAGAGAGAGAGAGAGAGAAGGAAAGAGAGAGAAAGGAAAGGAAAGGAAGGAAGAAAGAAAACCAATACATAAACCTGATGGTCATCATATAAACTGGTACTTTACCACCTGTGTGTCTCAGGTCTAGCAACAACCTGCAAATTAATAGATTGTTGAGACTTCCATTTTTAGCCTAATGATTTGCATATATAATTCCTTGGCAGCTCTCAACACATCACAAGAATATTACTAAACAACAATTAACCTTGTGAACAAAAGAGAAGTCACAAACATTATTTATTACTTTGCCAATTTCAATAAAGATCTAATGTGATAATAGCTTTTCATGGAGACAGCTGCCATCAGTTAAGTAGAAACATCATTAAGTTGCAACCATAAGTATCAATAGAGGCAGAAGCTACTAGGTTTCTGATTGCTGGCAGGCATTAGCTGGTTTATGGGTAGCCATTCTAATGGCTTTCTGTTGTATTGTGTTATTTTATGACTATCTGTTAAAGACATTCACATTCACATACATTTATTGAATGTTACAACTGAGAGGCGCTTTAAGAACATTTCACTCAACATTTTTCAAACTGTGGCCAAAGATCTCATAAGAGTTTATGTGAGTGTCATGGGAGATTTTCTAGGTGTTGGAAGGTCAGGGACAATGGGCAGTTCTATGGATGAAACAGGAGGGCACTTAGATTTGGCTGTCTTAATAAAAGGTTCATGTTCGCTCAGTCATTTTGATGTCATTTTGCTTTTTCACAGCTGTGCAAACTGATCTTGAAAAGTGATAAAGTCATTGGTCCTTATCAGCAATACTGTATGCTACTGATACACTTGGTCCTTACTCTACGCCAACCTCTATTCCTGTTACAGTGATTTTCACTTTCTATTTTAATTTACCTTTTGTTTGAATTTATATGCGTATGAATTACTTTTATCTGGAAAATTAGTTAAGATATTGCTTTGAAGTCTGACTAAACTGGGGTAGATTTTGGGAGCAGTAGGCTTATCTCTCCAAACCAGTATTACCTAGGAATATAATGAAATGAACATATATTTCACCAAAAGTTCTGAGAGAATGGCCAGAAATGTAATTGGCAATTTCTTATGTATTCTGGGACTGAGAACAAGAAGCTAAATATCCGAACCTGGAAAGTCTTTGATTCTGATGAATGCATAAGAGGATTTGAGTCATGGATTAGCTAAGGAGTAATTTATTAGAGAATTTCTGGGCATCGTTCCCTTTGATCCTCACCCCACCTGCACTGTATCCCTCAGCCCGACCTCATCTGTACTCTGGGATGGTTTTGCAGTATAACAAGGCACAGGTATAAAACAGCTTATTGTTTTTTATGTTACTCAGCATGCCAATTAATCTTAATAATGAACTTGACTATATAGATTAAGAGATCCCTGAACAAGCGATTGGATCATGGGAATGCTGTACTCCATTAACCCACTCATGGTCATAGCTAAATGTGCTGTTAGAAGTTGTGCCCAGTTGGAGTGGATAATTCAGAGGTGTGCCTTTGGAGGGTGTGTCTATCCCAGACGTTCTGCCTCCATGTCGCCATGAATTGAGGCGCATTATTCCATAGGTCCTTTCACTACGATGTTCCTGCTTTGGAGCTATGAAAGACTTACTTTTTATTTTAGCCTCAAGCTACCTAGGGAGCTGCTGAGATCATGCCCAAACATTGTATTATAAAGCTTCTGGACCAGAAGTAGGGAGGCAGCTAGAAATAATAGGACCAGGTTGGAGCAGCATTGGCAGTCTTACAAGCTCAAAAAGGCCAGACAGGTAAGATTAACAAATAAAGCAGGGTAAGAGGAAGATAAATAGGAGCAGAAATCCAACCGAAGATAGTGATTGATACAATACTGATGAGATGATGATAATGCATAGGAAAAATTCCAGAGAGCTGAGAACAGGACAGTCTAAGGGAAACCCTGTCTCTCCAGCTGCCTGCTGAGAGATCATTATGCCTGTGTGTAATGCAAGTCCGTCAGGTTAAATCAGCAAAGAAAAAATATCTGGATATTTACATAAAATATTTTTATTTCCCGTATGGTTAGTTTAAGCTGTGCTGTAATAACAAATAGTTCTGCAAATTCCAGTGGTTTAAAACAGTTTATTTCTCTCTCATATGAAATGCTGGAGGAGTCTGGGTGACACTCCAGGGCAACCTTCTGTACCAGCTTAGCTATCCAGGTCCCATCACTCTATACCAGGCATCCGTACTCTTGGCAGTCAACTGCTATGGGTTGAATTGTGTCTCCCAAAGTAAGATGTATTGGAGATTTAATCCCCCAGTACCTCAAAATGTAACCTTGGAGATGGCATCCTTCCAGAAATAGTCATATTAAAATATGATAAGATGGGATTTATCAGCTTGTTTTCTGTTGCCAGTAATATCAGTAGAATGTCACAGGCTGAATGAGGGACAAAGAAAAGATGTGTGTTTCAATTTAAAGTTCTGGATGCCCCAGAGTAAAGGCCTAGAGCTGGTGGTGGCCTTCTTTCTAGCACATTTGGAGATGGTGCAAGGAACCATGTGACAAGACAGGAAATGTGCATGTATATCTCTTTCTCTTGTGAAAAAGCCACCAGGGTTCAATCATGGGAGATGCACTCTAATGACTTATCTAAGCCCAATAACCTCCCAAAGATCCCACCTCTAAACATAGTAGTTTAAGTTTCTAGTTTCTTAATATCTCACAATGGAGATTAAATGTTGACACCTAAACCTTAGGGTACTCACTGAAACCAAATCCAAGCCTGGTAGGGTCCTAATCCAAAGACAGCTATCCTTACAAAACAGGGAAAATTTAGACAGAGAGATGAAGCGCATGCACACTGAAGATGACACAGGAAGACTGAGGCTATGCTGCTGCGAATCAGGAAACTATCATAAGAGCCAGGACAGACACCTAGAATAGATCCTTCCCTATTGCCTTCAGATGGAAGATGATACTCACCAATACTCAATCTCAAGCTTCTAGTTTCCAGAACTGTAAGACAGTAGTTTTTATTCCTTGAGCCATGGCCACTATCGTGGCCCTTTGTTATCACAGCCCTGAAAGACTAACACACTAAGAAACGAGGACTAAGTAGTTACACATAGAAGCACTTCTCTGCCTCAGCCTCAACCTCAAAAAGAATTGTGTCATTTTTTCTCTCAATCTGTGGCAGAAGCAGTCTTGCGATCTCACCCACTACTAAGGGACTGGAAAGTTTTCCCAGAAGGGGAAAGATGAGTCTCGGTGAGCCCTTGTCCTGCCTACTCCAGATTTTAGAATGCTAGCCACTAAATCAGTTTGGAAAAGAGAAAAGAAAACTGAGCATTTTGAATGATCCAAACAAATTCTCCTTGGGTTTGGGGGCCTCACCAGTGCATGTTAGACTCACGCTTGACTTTTGCGAGACCATGGGGTGAACTCTGTGTTTCTAAAAGAATGAGGATTTCAACTACTGATGAGAGATAAGTGCAGTTGCTGTGTGGTCGGCTGGGCTTGGAGAAAGGATTTATTACAGCTAAAGTATATGTCAAATTGGTTTTGGAGATGACCCTGGGAAGTCGCCCACCATTTATGCCTTATTTCTGGAAACATATCATCTAAATTTCAAACAACTGGCTTATAATTTTTATTTTAAAAAAAAGCTCATTGGTGAATTTAGGAACTTATATGTGTATTTGTGCACGAATGTATTTATAACTTTGATTTATATTCACCCTAGCAACAGCATTTTAAAATTATTTGTGTGCAGTATACTTTACTCATGTGCATATAATTTTAAAATAATATATCTAGGTTCTTTCAACTGAATTTGTCTTAGACTATATATCATGATAACTTGGCTATGAATAGTGTTCAAAATTATTCTTGAAGAACATGCTTGGTTGGTTTTACTGAGCCAAAATTTTTTTGAATATTCTGAAAAGTAAGAAAAAGAAATGAGACAAATTGTACTTTTCATGTACTGTGGCACAAACTAGAAAAATATAATTGGGCTACAGGCCAGATTCTAAAGGCAATTGGAGCTGCTTATGTCATTTGGGCATAATTATTCCTCAGCTCCTGTTGACAGAAAGAAAAATTGGTAGTGATTCATTCCCTCATGCTGAGAATTCAGAGAGAATATTTGGGCTCCAGATCATGGCAGATGGGTGCATATAGGAACCACTGATTTGTCATTTGCGAGGAGTAGGGAATCCTCCAGTTTGGAGCAGGTTTCGTGTGTCAGTTGCTTTAGGCCATCTGTTCTGTGGCTGATGGCAGCACCATACGTTCAGTAAATGTTTGTGGAATGAATAATGAATCTTTCCTAGAGAGCTTCCCTGCAATGGTGTTTGCCTTTTCTTTTCATCTGATACTCTATGGTCCTTTCTCTGGTGTTCATGGGAAGATTCAAGGTCTTCCCCAAAGAGGTTGAGTCTCTCTGCCTCCAGACATCCCACAGGTCTAGAAGTGGTATCCCAACCTAGAAAAATATGTTTGTTCTGAGGAATAGGAAGCTGCTTGAGCAGGACAAAGATAGAAGTGCTGACAGAAAGAATTTAGACCCAGACTTTTGTGTACAGGTGAATGAGAGGTAGGGATCCTGGATATTTTTATTTTCTGTTTTGAATTTCCATGACATAATGTGTCCATGCAAAAAAGAGAATATGGACTGGACTCTGGACTCATCATTCTTTGGAATCCTTTGACTTTCAATTTCCTAAGCTCTACTATATTTTCAATCTTCCTGTTAATTGACATGTGCCCCTTACTATATAAACATGCTTACATCTTTTACCTAAACAAAGTCAAGTGCTCAATTTGCTTGTCTATTTCCCTTTCATTTTCATTCCTTCCTTGCTGTCTCCTTCCCGTCAAGAACATGGGAAAGGTTGGCTTCCTTGACATTTCCCCTTCTCCATCTCTTTTCTCACATGGCTCAGTGTGGCTTTGGTCTCTTCTGTTTCGCTACAAAGGTTTTGATGACATTCACTCATAATATCTGACTATTTGGTCCATTTATGATCCACATTTTTAGTGTTTTGGTGACATTTGACCCTGCTGACCAGGCTTTCACTGAAATCCTCTCCTTTTTCTCCAGTGATCTCAAACGATCAATCTTCAATTTCCTTGTGGTTCTTTTCCTCACTCACCTTCACAAGTAACTCATTTTACTCAAGTTTTAAATGATATTTTTCACGGTTTGGATTGGAGCCACCTCTTTTTTTTTTTTACTCTGCTTGCTTTGCTTGGGAGCCTCATCCTCTTTCATGTCCTCAGCCAGCTATTCATGCTGACAATTTCCTAATCTTTATTTCCAGCCAAGGTTTCATTTCTGAGCAAGATCATGTACTTACTACATGCTTAATTTCTCTACTGATAATTTCTCCCCAGGAATTTCAAAAAATCAACAGTTGAAAAGAGAACTCTGTCTTTCTCCTACACACTGCTGCCTCTTCACCTTGGTATGTAGCATTATCATTCCCCACACAGTTGTTCTGGTCATACCATCATTTCGCCATTTAGCACATCTCATCTGTCCTACTTGTTTCTCATCTATAGGATACTCTCCTTTTCATCGCCTCTGTGTTCACCAGATCAGTGCAGGTCACAGAATATTTTTTACTAGGATTGTGGCGGCTTCTCTTCTTTGGGCAGCCTGCCACCAGACTACCCACTTTTATGGACTGAATTGTCCTTCTACACCGTGTTCACACATTGAAGCTCCAGTTCTCAGCATGACTGTGTCCAGTGAAAGGGCCTTTCAGGAGCTAATTAAGGTCAAATGAGGTCATAAGGATGGGGCTGTAATCCATCTGACTAGCATTCTTGTAAGAAGAGAAAGAGGTGCCAGAAGTGTGTGCATATTAGAGAAAGGGCCAGGTGAGGACTCAGAGTGGAGACACCAACCTATGGGGTAAGGAAAAATCTTGATCCTTGCTACCACTTTGATTTTCAACCTCTAGCTCCCTGAACTGTAGTCAATCAGGCCTATTAAAAAAAAAAAAAAAAAAAAAACCTTGAGGGTGTGTCAGGAATCAACAAGACCCCACCACTTACCAGTTAAAGGGTGGAGAGGCAAAAAATTTTGCCCTGAGAAGAGTACCCCTGGGCAAACTGTAAGATGAAGGAGACAACATTTGCTAGAGTTCAGCCACTTGAATTCAGCCACCTAAAAACACAGAGGCCTTAGCAGCAGTTGTACAGTGGAGCCAAACAGCTGCTTAAGTCAGTGGCAAACCTTGCCGTCATCCATCTGGTTTTGATCTCAGGCATGCAGAATGCCAGAGTTGTTGTGTGTCATGGAGACTTCCACTCAAATTTCAGAGGAAGGTCTGGGAGGCCAGGCAGTTGTCCCCCAGGAAGGGCCGTGCATAAAGTTATAAAGGTCAAGCCGAAGGTGCAGGGGATACCCCAGAAATCTGGAGAACCAAGAATACAGATTGTGTGCTGAGGAAGGCTGCAGGCTATGAGTGCTGCTAGCCTAAGGAGAGGTTACAGCTAGAGGCCACCCAAGCCATTTGGAACTCACTTCTTGACACCATTTATCTGTGTGCTGGAAAGTGGAGCTACAGAATTTTACTCTTGCCCTGCTGGGTTTAGGAATTGTTTTGGTTTAGTTGCTTTCTGTCTTCTTATTTTGTTCTTTTGGAATGTGTATGTTCACCTTGTGCCATTGTATGTGGGAAGTGCTTAAGTGTTATTTCGTTTTCACAAGAGCTTACAACTAAGAGTTTGCGTTGAGTCTCAGAGGAGAATTTAGATTCCAACTTCTTTAGCAGTTCTAAAACTTCTAAGACCTTTTATTTTTCTCCATTTTATTAATATATATATATATACATATATTCAATACATAAAATTTACATTGAACTTGAGTATTTTGTGTGCACATATATGTAGCATCAAAATTTCAATTCCTTCCCCTGCCCCTTCTGACCCTCCCACAACTCCTCACATTCCCCTAATTCCCACTATTACTGCCATTTGGTTCTTTTAAAAAAATATTATCTTCCTTTCTCCTTCCCATTGTCTCACAACTCCCCCCGCCCCCTTGCCTTTCTCTCTCTAGAAAGTCCACCTTCTTACTTTCTTTTATGTCTCTTAGATTTTTATGGCTTGGCTTTCTCATATTGGAGAAACCATATAATAGTCACCTTTCTGGATCTGATTAGTTTAACTGAGCATATGGTCTCAAGGTGCATCCATTTTTATAAAAAGGACTCAAATGTATCATTGTTAATGGCAGAGTAATACTCCATTGTGTATATATACCCCATCTTCTTTATCCATTCATCTCTACTTTGGGAAAATTGACTTCTTTCCAGATTTGGCTATTATCAATTGTGCTGCTATACGAAAGACATTCAGGTTATCATTACATCGGTCAGATTTCTTAGGCTAAACTTATGCCAGAGACAATAAAAGAATTGCTACATTAAATGAACTTAAGTCTATATCTCAAAAATATATAAAGCAATAGATATTGTCTTAGTTTTTCATCTCTGTGATTCAATACCTGACATCCACACCTTAGAGAGAAAAGATCCACTGTAGCTTACAGTTTCGTAAGACCTCGTCCTTTCATAGGTAGGAGGCTGGAAAATTGTGGAATCACATGGCAGGGCTGGAGCTGGGTCAGGGGCCAGAGACAGACCCCCAGAAGCTGAGCTTTACACATTATCACTGAACCAGGAGAAGTCTGGGAGGAAGGGAGGAACTAGCACATGGCCCTCCAGGTTAAGCCCCAAGTGTCCACCCCTTCTAGCCAGCCACACTTCCCAACACTACATGGTATTCATAGGCACATGAGGCTTTTGGGACTCTCCAGATCCAACCTGCTGATGACAGATATATTGTGATATTTAGTTATTTCATATTTTAAAAAAGAGTTCCTTCCCAAAGAATAACAGGAAGAAATGAGTAAGATTATTACAGATTTAGTTACAGAGCATGAAATTAAGACGTAAAATTCAAGAGTCACAGGTTGAGCTAACAATTGACTGAGTTCTTAGCTGTGTACTAATGCTATGTGATTTTTTATTTTTACTGCTTGACAAAACCTTCAGGGAAAAGACCCCAAGAACCACTTGTTTATCAACTCTTTCCGTTTTGAGAACTAATAGTATTCCACATCAAAACTACTGCTTTCTATCACTTCACCTCAAGCTATATATCTATACACATCATACACATCAAAAATTCACAGATTAAGATTTTATATCAATTCCCCTTGTTGATTATAGTTATTACGTCTTGCAAACGAATATACTAATAAAATAATAATTATGGGAGAAAGTTTCACAGATTTTCATAATAAAACTGGTGCTGTTTTAGTGGGATACCAATCAAATGATTGGTCTATTTTTTTGTTATATTTTCTCTTTAGATGTTTCCTTTTTCCATGTTCTTTGGTACTGCTTATCTCTCTGTTTCTATCAAAGATTCATTCAAGTATCTTTAGTACTGAGCTAGTGGCCACATTTTTCTTTATGAATTCTTGATCATGTAAAACTTTCTTTTCCCCTTTAATTTCTGGGGTAATTTTGCTGGATACAACAACCTGGGTTCACAATTGCTGTGTTTTAAGGCTGGAAAGATTTTGCTTCAGGCTCTCTTGGCCTTTTAAAGTTTGCATTGAGAAATTTGCAGTAATTTGAATGGGTTTGCCTTGGTAAAATAATGTCGGTTTTTCTCTTGCTGCTTTTAATATTCTTTCTTTATGTTGGATTTCTGAGGTTTTATGATATGTCATGGTGAGTTTCTTTGCTGGTTGAGATTATTTGGAGTTCTATAAGCTTCTTGTGCCTGAATATTAATTTTCTTTCCTAGATTTGGGAAATTTTTGGTATGATTTCAGTGAACAAATTCTTTGTACTTTCACTGGTGTCTTCTGCTTTTTCTCCCACACCCTTAATTCTGAGATTGGGTCTTTTTGAATCATCTATCAGCTGTTGTATCCAGCTACTTTGCTTATTTCTAATTTTGGAGTCATGCCTAATTATAGCATTAGTTTCCTCAGCCTTGCTTCAAGGTTTGAAACTCTGTCCTCACAATGTTCAAGTTGACTTCTTCTGCTTTCAAATGAGTTTTTTGTATCCTGAATTTCATCTAGATTTCTTTTCAAAATTTCCACTTCTCTATTAAAATGTGTCTTCATATCTTGCGATTCCTGTTACTTTTAATTTGTGGCTTCTCTATGCTCAGTAAACTTTGTCTCCATTAGGACTATCATTTGTTTTGTAAGTTCCTCTTTAAGCCTGCTGACCAGTGCTTGCATTTCTTTGAGAATATCTTGTTTGAACTGACTATTTGACTCATTTTTTTGACTTCCTTCCCTATGAGTTCCACTATTTCAGGGCCCATGACATTAGTTTCTGGGTTCACATACATTTCTGTGGGTGTCCTGTTGCCTTGTCTTCTTCCCATGTTTCTGTTGTTGGGGGACTTCATTTTAAAGGCCTAGCAGAGAGGTTTATTCAAAAGGCTGTGATGTTCAGGGGAGAGGAGCTGAAATTCCTCTGTGTTCTGTGATGGGAGTAGGCAGTGAGGGAGGACCTAATAGTCTGATGGCCTCTGAAGTATCATGATCATATCCAGTCCCCTCAGCAAGGCTCTCCCACATGTCCTGGCTTCCCTTGCCTGAGGGTGGGGCTCTCCATATTCAGAGGTATTTGTACTACACTCGAGCCCTCCAGGGGGCTGGCACTCTCTCCTCTCTGCAACTATCTCTTCTGTTACTTTCTTCTTAGCACTATTTAAGAGCGACCCTCCCAGACCCTAATGTACTCTTCTGAGTCTGCTTTTACTCTGAACAGTTCAGTCTTGGGCTCTTCTTCTTTTTAAAGAAATGGCTCCTGCTTATGTCACTGCCTGTTATGGCTTCCATGCACTGCTTCTTGTCTAGGCTCTGGGAGGCCTTTTCTAGGAGAAGCTCTTATGTGTTTGTAGCTTGCGCCACCCACAGGCTTGTTTTTTGGAGGCTGAGGATACCAGCTGTTGTCAATTCTCACTTCTCCTGATTCTGCACCTAACTTGGTCAGAGGTTCCAGGCTCCAGGCTTTCCTCTGCTTGGGGATGCTGGCATCTCAGGGCCTGGGGTGGCTTCCTGGGCTGCTGTTTTCTTTCCACTTCTGGTGTGTCTTTGGGATTTCTGGTCTTCTTGTGGTCTCCTTTTAATTGTTAGGATGCTCTTTCCTCTCCTAGCTAGGTTGAACAGGCAGTTTTTAATTATAATCTCAACTTTTAAAGTGAGTCCATGAAGAGACATTGTGGAGCTTTTTTACTTGGTTGCCATATTGACATAGACTTCAGCACTCAGTTGAGTTTGATAATTTTTAGAGAAGGACTAACTACAATTTGCATGAGGAGATGAATATGCATCCTTTGGGGGCCAGGGACAGAATGTTATGGTTTGGATCTGTAGTGTCTCTCAAAAGGCTTATGTGTTTGCATGTTGTGGACTACTTATGTCTACTGTGCTGTTGGGAGGTTGTGCCTGGCTGGAGCGGAGGGGGGTGTCAGATGCTTGGGGCATCACCTGGAGGGTTGTGTGCTTGCTCTGCCTTTCCTTCTACATTTGACTTCTGTCAGCAATGTTACAAGAAACTTTCCTCCAGCTCCAGACCTGCCATGTGTTTCTTCATTGCCAGCCACCCGTGAATGAAGTGAGACCTTCTGAAACTGTGAGCTAAAATACATCTTTCTTCCCATATAAGTTGTGGGTGTCTGGTATTCTGTCCCAGCAACAAAAAGTAACTGAGGCTTTTTTCTTTCTAGCTAAGCTCCCTTTATAATGCTTGAAACATACTGGATATTTTAAAAATTATTTTAGATGGACAGAGTAAGCACTATTCTCACGGATACAAAAGAAAATTTTTATAAACAACTCTTCCTACAATGGAAAAAAATTTGTTAGGGAGAAATTTCTACCTGGGTCTATATTACCTTATGATTCATTATGTTTATGCATACTGCTGGCAACAACAATAACATTATCATCGTCGTTATCAACATTGTAATGTCAATGCCAATTTTCATTTATTATGCCTATACTTTGTGTCTTAAGTATGTCATAAATTGTATATGAAACATTTCATTTAATGATTACAACCACTATATAAACCACTCAAATAATGACTGCTTATCATTGCCATTTTATAGATGAAGAAATGGAAGTTTAGAGAAAGAATCTATCTAGTTTGTAAGTAGTAAGCTGGAATTTAAACTTCTCTTCTGTTTGTTCTCTGTTATGGTTTGTATCTGCAGTGTTTTCCAAATCCTCATGTACTGAGATGTTGTAGATTGCTTATGTCTACCCTGTGCTGTTTGAGGTGGGGCCTGGCTGGGAGGGGCAGATGCTTGCGGCTTGACCTGGAAGGGTAGCTCCTCCCCCTCTTTCCTCACTTGGCTTCCTTCTGCCATATTATGAAGAGACCTCTGGTTGTGCTCCTGCCATGTGTGTTTACCTTTGCTAGCTGCCTATTTATGGACTATGACCTTCTGAAACTGTGATCTAAATATATATTTCTCCCTTAAATTGTGAATATTGGGTGTTCTGTGCCAGCAACAAGAAAGTAACTAAGAAACTCTCCTACTCATTTGTGCTATATTTTTTGTCTAGATGGTGCTATGTGACTAGTTCTGTCTTATGAGCCACAAACAGAAGTGACTTGTGTCCACTCTGGGCTGAGGCCTAATTCTTTAGCTTCTCTGTCTCCTTAGAGATGAGAACTTGAGGCACCATTGATAGATGGTAGAGTACAGGTCAGCTTGAGTCCCTGAATGTCTGGGAGGAGCAGAATACCGCAGCAATCTGCAGTGAAGATGTGGTGTGAGTGAGCAATACAATCTTGTAGTTTTAATGTCCATAGGCTTTTGAGATTTTTGTCACCACAGCATGTGTAACTTTACCCTGCTATTCAGCACCCTTGGTACTTCTTCAGAGGGGAGCTCTGGCCACTCTGGAGTCCTGAGCAATAGTCCTAGCCACTGTAGAAATGCAGTGGGTGAGACAAAGGGGAGACTGCTATGGTTGGATGTGTTACCTAAAATTTCGTGTGATGTAAACTTAATCGCCAAATTCATATCTTGAGAGTATTTGGGGGTGGGGCCTTTGAGAAGTAATGAGGATTAGTGGCTTTAGAAGAAGAAGACAGGGCTGGGAGCTTAGCTTTGGTTAGAGGACTCTCCTAGCAAGCACAGGCCCTGGATTTGATTCCCCAGCCCCACATAAACCAGATTTGGTGGTGCATGGCTGTAATCCCAGTACGTGGGAGGCTGAGGCAGGAGGATTGCCATGAGTTTCAGGCCAGCCTGGGCTACATAGTGAGTTTAGAAGCAGCCTAGGAGACCCTGTGGAAAAACAAACAAAAAAATGACACAACTGAGTTAGTATGCTCTCACTCTTTTACCATGTGATGCCTACCACCATGTTATGACATAAGTGGGAAGTCCTTAACAGATGTGCTGTCTTTATCTTGGACTTCCTAGTGTTTAAATCTGTGAGAAATAATTTTTTTAATTTATAAATCACCCAAATT
The DNA here is from genome assembly GCA_004027205.1 of Ctenodactylus gundi. NCBI lineage: Eukaryota > Metazoa > Chordata > Mammalia > Rodentia > Ctenodactylidae > Ctenodactylus > Ctenodactylus gundi. Next base: position 23,472 of record PVKB01004072.1, read on the forward strand.
TGTATTCTTTCATAGCAACACAAAAGAAACTGAGAAACTTAATACTTCTTCACAATCTAAATAAACTCTGTCAACATAGAGTAAGGCAGACAGATGCAAATTGCTTAGTCAGATTTTATTGGGTTGCTAAGTGTATATTAAGAATGCTTCATTTCCTTGAAGACCTTAAATATCTAAGTTGGAGAGACAGGAAAGATGAACCACTAATCAACAAAAATACATACTAATACATGCAGTAATTATATGAGTGCATTGTGGAAGTGGTTAGCAACTGAATAATATTAATCAGCGATGAGGAATATAGATCTTGAACTGACACTTTCAAGTTGGAAGAGTTTTTTTTTCCAACGTTTGTTAGGCTCAGTGCTATGAACTTTTTGAGCTGTGTAATTGTCTGTTGTGGGGGCTATCTTGTGCATTGTAAGATGCTGGCCATATCTTGTGCATTGTAAGGATGTCAGCCATATCTTTGGTCTCTATTTACTGCCAGCAGTATCATTACTCTATTCTACTGTGAAATTCAAAAACATCATAGATACTGCTATCAGTTCCCTGGAGCAAAATTCTCTCCCACTTCAGTGGCTTATTGAGTGGAGCTGTGATGATAGTTTCTTTCATATATTTCTGCTAAGAGACAGATAAGTTTAGTTTGGGAAAGAAAGGCAAGGAGCTCTATGAATGTTGACCCTCAATATTTCCCTCTCTGAAATGTCTGTCTCTGAAGACTCTGGGTATTCCTTGAAACTCAAATTAGAGCGGTTTTCTTTTCCAATATCCAGTATCCTTGGGTGATATGTGTACATCATGAAAAGAAGAGTTGGAGAATACGTTTAAGTCAAGAATTAAAAAGTAGCAAGATCCTTCATACTGGAAAAGCAACAGAGGCAAGGAGGCATTGATGATAGTAGTAAAGGACAGAAGCTGGACAATAGTGTTGAATCAAGCTGGCCCAGGACATTTTCCTGTGGAGAAGAAGAGTGAGAGAGTGTTTAAATGCATGAGGAAAGTCAGATAAAAGTTAGTGAAACTATGAGAAAACTAGGTTCTAGGATAAGGGGATTAAGAAAACCTCCAGAGGCCGGCAGATGCACAAGGCCCTGCTGATGCAGATGTGGCCTCCTTTTGTGGTCTTATCTCACTGCACACCACCCCATGCTTGGAGCTCAGCCAGAGTGGCCTTCTTCCAGTTCTTGAAATGCTCCGTGTTTCTCTTTGCTTTTTCCACGTACTTATCCACCTGCCTGGAACTCTACTTTCCTCTCCATCCACCCCCGCCCCGACCTGCTCCAGCTCCCCCACAGCCAACCTTGCCCCAATTCTTTTCTGACTGTCTCCAACTAGTTAACAGTTACTATGCTTCAAAATTCAGCTCAATCTGTTCCTTACTTTGGAGTGCATCACAGCATTCTGCTTTTTATAATACATTACCTAATTTATAATTACCTCTTGATTTATAGGACTATTTTATTATTGACCATCTCCCTCCAGACTTAACGTTCTAATGATGATACAATTTTGCTCACCAGGGTCTCTGTAAAACTTACCTTGAAGCACTAGAATATAATACATGTTTAATAAATATTTCAAATGAATTCATGAGGTTCTGAATTTTCCTACTTTATAATTATTCCTAGTTGGTTAGAGGCAAGATCCAGAATGAAAAGTGGTAGGAGGAGTAAAGACAAAAACCACAAAAAAAGTCTCAAACTTACCACATAGTAGTTTTATCTTTGTTATTCAAAATGACTTATTTTTGATCAAATCCAAGCCACTAAAAGATGGCATTCTTGTCTATTCATTAAGGTTATGTTGAAAAGGTGCCAATGGTTAGGTTATGGAATGACTTGGGCCAGACCTCAACTTCTTGTTTCATTTGGAGTTGAATCACATTGTTCCAGAAAGCCTTAGATGTGTAAGCTCAGTAAATATGAATCTCAGTTGTGCAGAACACATTTTTTTTTTTTTTTTTGCCTCCTAAGTTTTTTCCTAGCATAGAGCCAATGGTGCAGAATTAAATCCCAAAGCCCTATGGGGTGTTTAGAGAACACTGGGTATCCTAAATATTTCACTTCATAATGATCACTGAGGGTGGCTGGGTTTGAAGAACTGTGTTTGGATGTACTATATTTAGGGTTAGGTGATAACACCAAAGTTTTCTGTTGGCCTGTGATAAATCCTTTTCTTTACTTCAAGATATTTTGTACCATGAAAAATCAGCTTCAAATTTAAATCTTCCTAAATGTGTTCTTATTTAAGGGGCTAGCAAATACTGGAAAAGGAATAAAAGAAAATTTTCTGTGAGTTATTTCTTACCAGTTCAGCCTTCATGAAGATCAAGGTTCAGACAAAATTTCTAAAGTTCTGACGTGCCCAGCATTGTGCTAGGAGCTGAGGTTTTGGTGTTAAGTACATAGACATAGAACTTACACATTAGATTTCTAAAATATTGGTTAAGATGAAATCTATATATCACCTGTTTATCATCTATGTATATATTATCTATTAGTATCTACCTATTCTAACATTGAATATACTCAGAAATAAAAAGGGAAGATTCCAATTCAAAGATATTTAAGCTACCACATTAAATATTGAACAATAAAAACTCATAAAAGTGAGGAAATGTTACTTGAAAAAGATGTAAGAAAGGTTTAAAATATTTATTTCTTTAGGGATAGAGATTATTTTTCTTGTCAAGGACTATATGGTGGTTTGGATCTGGAATGTCCCCCAAAAGTCTCATGTATTTGGTTGATATGGACCATCTGTGGAACCCTGTGCTTTTGGGAGATTGGAGCCTAGTCTAGTGGGGTGGATTACAGGCATGTAAATTGAATTACAGGAGTGTAGTGAGGGCTTACCACACTTGGATCCAAGAGGGGCTGATCACTGGGATGAGACCTGGAAGGAAATATAAGGTGCTTCCTGCCTTCCTTGAAAGATTAGACTCAAGTTGTCTTGACTTGGCTTCCTGTTTGTAATTCGAGGAGCTGTCTCCACCTGTGCTTCTGCCATGTACTTCCAAGGTTGCTGGCTGCCTCTGAGGTGACTGTGACCTTCTGAAACTATGAGCTAAAATAAACCTTTCCTCCCTAAATTTACAATATCCCTCCTTGGGGAGTCAGGTCTGGGTCATCTTAAAACTTGTAGCTCAGTGGCAGCTTTCTGACCGAAACTCTTCCAGTCTTCTGGTATCTTTTAACCCCTTAATGCCTATGATTAAACTCTTTGCTTGACGGGACTGGATTATATTCTGTTTTGTGCTCCAAACCCTGATTATACATAGCAAAGAAACTCTCCCAAGAGAAAGGTTGTTGTTCTCATTAATTCATTCACTCATTCAGTCGTCCATTTATGTATCTATTCATTCAACAGATGTTTTATTTTGCTGTGTGGTCATTGAACATTGGCCTTGTGCCAGGCACTATACAAAGCCCTGAGGAATGTCTCGTGAACTAGATAAAGGTTCTGCCCTGAAATAGATTAAAACCGAAAGCCAAGGTCCATAGAATGGTGGGTCAGGCAGTACAGAGTGTTATTAATGATTTAAAAGGGTAGTATAGGATGTCTAATGTTAGGAAACAGAAAAAAATGTTGTGTATAGAGTGTTCATTTTACATCTGATGTGTGATGGGATTTTGTATGTTTCTCTTTAATCAGTCATCAATTATAGTAATACAGTGAAGCAGGTTATTGCTCGACTTTGCAGGTCTGAAGTCTTTCCTTGAAATGCATGAATCAAGATCTATTAAACTCTGAATTATACCTTCTTGGAAAGTAAACATTAGTAGCTGTAGAGAGTACTTGGTGATCACTTGTATGAAACGTGCAGCACTGATGCCGCATCAAGTTCTCAGTGTCTCTGCAGACCCTTCAGCTCTCTTCCCCCTTCACTTGGTTCTTATTTTTCCTTGCCTTTTTCTTTCCTTTGTCCTGCCCATCAAATACCTTTTCAGTTTTTTATTTTGTTGTCAATTTTCACTTTGCCACTTTATTTTCCTCCTTACCTTGGTCCTTTTTCATTTCTGTGTGGTGTTTTCTCTCCATCATTTCTGTATCATATCCTTCCTGTCTCATTTCTCTTTGTCTCAATCAACTCTCTCTCTCTCTCTCTCTCTCTCTCTCTCTCTCTCTCTCTCTCTCTCTCTCTCTCTCCCCCCTCCCTCCCTCCCTCCCTCCCTCCGTTTCCCCTTCCCTTCCCCCCTCCCTCCAGTCTATTACATATCTTAAAGAGAATAAGAGAATCCCTGGCTTAAAATATTTGGAACTCTGAATTTCTGATTCCATGCCCAGGCCGGGAGAACAGATAATTCAACCATTCCTCTTGGTTCTGCAATTAGATGGAGAGTATAAAAATTCTTACCTCCTAGTTATTAGTGAAAAATGCTTCTTTGCTTATGCATACCTGTTATTAAAGGGAGCTTGATTTTTTTTGTTTGTTTTTACCACATTTTTCATTCCAGTGAAGTACTTCCTCCTTCCTACTTTGCCTGGCTCTGTAGGGAAGAAATGGCTTTGCAGATGTGTCAACTACAAAATGCTGCACACGCATAGAGATGACATGGAGTGTAGCAATCCCTGCCAGATTTTTGAAGGTATTATTACTGACCTGGGGTGTGAATTGAATGAGGAATAGAAATGCTAAGTGAATCTTGCTGCCGGTTAATCCTTTTCCCCCATTTTATTGATATGTATAAGTGCAAAATTTAAGGTTTACAATGAAGTTTAGCATTTTGTGCACCTATGTATCTTGTCAAGGTGACAAGGACTTTCCCGCTCTCCTTTTGTCCCTCTTCCTACCTACCCCTCCATCCCTCCCTCCCCGCCCTACCCCCCTGTTTCACTTTGTTTTTCACTTTAAGTTCCTGGGTCTCTCATATCAGAGAGACCGTTCAATGTTTCACCTTCTGCATCTGACTCACTTCACTAAGCGTGATGTTCTCAAGTTTCTTCCATTTGCCCGTAAAAGCCTGGACACTGTTGGACTTTATAGATGCTACCGGTTAATCCTGTCTTGGCGCTATTATACATGGAATAATTGTGGGACTCTTTGTTGGAACTTCCCTGTCTGCTGATGAGCAACATACCATGGTTGGACATCTTCAGGGAGGAGGTGTGGTTAATTAAAGTCTGAAATGGCAGTGTTTAAAAAGATGATCTTTAGAAAAAGAAATCATATCATATTCACTTCTTTAAGGGCAATTTTACCTTTTGAAAAGACCTACATTTTCTTTTATTTTCATTTGAATTGGGAAGATAAAATTAGGAATCATTTTCACTCTTCTTCCTCTGCTTTGATTGTCAGACTTCTCTCTAATACTTTGCTTCTTCTCCAGGACTCTAGCAGACTTGTTGTCTTCCAAAATTTTCAAATCTTCTCAAAATTTTGGCAATAAAGATGCAGATTACTATTTTATATTTTGTGGTAAGCGCCTTAACCTTTTCAAAAAATGTAATAATCGCAAATGGAGTATGCAATTCTAAGATCTCATTTCCTCTTCATTGAATAAAAACCGAACGAGTGAAGTTAGGTGATTTCCTCCAAATAAATTGCACTTTCTTGGCCCTTGGGCTAGAAGGACCCTTTTCATCCTGTGTGGAATGGCTGCTGAAAAGTTAATAGAGTTGGGACTGAATTTGTGAGCAAGCTATTCACTATAAAGGAAATAAGAGCCCATTGTACTTTGTAATAGAGAGTTTTGTGTTCAGACTTGAAAACTACACTTTTTGAAAACAACCTACGAATTGGAATTTATGGAGGACAATTGGGACGATGAGGTAGATAGGGCCTGTATTATATGAAAATAGGTTAAGTAACTCGGTTGGAAACAAGAAAGGGGTTAGAGTGAGAAACAAGGGAGAGAGGCAGATAGAAGGCAGGCTATATTTATCATCGTGTGAAATGAATCTTTTAATATAGAATACAGGACATTGAGATATAAGAGTAATAAGAATTCTTTGTTGAGTATTTAGCACTAAACTTAGCACATTATGTTTTTTGTTTTTCTTAATCATTATAACAATCTCAGAGGTGAGCATTATTAATTTAATTTGAGAGGTGAAAAAACTGAGGTTCGAAGATGAGAATCTGCATGCTAAAGCCAGAATTTAAATGCAGCTTTCTCTGACTTCAAGGAAAGTAAAGGCACCATAATTGTGCCTCACAACGAAGAGCGTGAGAACAAGTAACTGTATAAGGTGGGGAAAAAAAGTCCAAAGTCCTCTATCTTATGCATGGCTGTGTCTTTATATCTTCACTAAATGCAGTGAGAAGCCACTTCGCCTCTTATTTCCATACATTAGCAAGGTGAACGCAACCCACTCTTCTCAATTTACAGAGCAAATGCCATGGCATGGGTTCAGTGAACATTTTCTCCCTTGTGTTCCAATCTATTGCTGATGTGACAAGGATAGAATTGTCAAGGCAGCTTCTAATTAAATAGTTCAGAGCTTCATTAGGAAGATGTGACTGGATGCAGGACTCACCAGGCAAGTGTTGACATCACAGTTGACACTAATTGGTCCCTTGGCTGTCAGCCGCACTCACATGGGAACCGGACACTGAGCAGATAGAATGGGCACCAGGCTTCCTGAAAGTACTTTTGAGTCAGACTCAGGCTGTTCCCATCGGTCAGAAAGGGAATTCCCGTAGATACAAACTACAGGCCAGTATAGAGATTGTCACCTAGGCTTCTTCTCCTTCAGAGAGGCAGTGGGCTTTGAGATCCAGGGCATTTTTATTGTGTTTTATATGCTTCTTCGGCATGCATGTGTGCTCATGCACGCACATACACACAAGCATGTGCACACACACACACACACACACACATGCACACACACACACACACATACACCCCGCAGAGGAATGGAACATAGCACAGACGGTGAAATCTCAAAAACAGGATAAGCGTATTTAATTAGTCTTTTCCCTTCTGGGATGTGATCAGTATTCAAGAGACCAGCCACTTTAGCAAGCTTTCTATATGAAAATAAATGAATCTGGCTCCGTACTTTAATAGCTAGAGCAGATGAAAAGATATGAGAACCCGTTTGTTCAGCCTCAACTCTACAACAGAAATTCTGTGCTGGATTCTCACTGCAAATGGGGACTTTCCTAATTTGGGGAGTGACTCTTTTGTGCCACCCTTAGACAAAAGATACCAATAAAGTTACTGGAGGAATAGCACAGCAGTTAAAGCACTTACCTAACAAGCACAAGGCCCTGAATTTGATTCCCTAACACCACATAAGCCAGGCATGGTGGTGCATGCCTGTAATCCCAGCACTTGGGAGGTGGAGGCAGGAGGATTGTTGTCAATTCAAGGCCAGCCTGGGCTGCACAGTGAGTTTAAGATGAGCCTGGATTAAAGACAGAAAGCCTGTCTCAAAAAAAAAAAAAAAATACTAATAAAAACAATGTGTCTTCAAAATAAATTAGGAAACCTATTAAATACTAAGATTATGAGTCTATGAATTTTATTCAAATTCTGCTTCCTGCAATTCTGAGTGAAAATAATAAATGAAATAAAGAGAAAGAATGTGTTAGCTTTCCATAGCTATGACAGAATAACTAAGCAGCTTAATAAATAGCTTAAAGAAGGAAGGAAAGATTTATTTTGGTTCATAGTTCTTGAGGGTTCAGTTTGTGATTAATTAGGCCTGCTGTTTCTGGACCTTTAGTAAAGCAGAACTTTATGCTGGAAAGCATATCGTTGAGCAGAGCTGTTTACTTCGTAGTGGTGGGAAGCAGAGAGTGACAGGAGGAAAGGAGGGAGAGGACAAGCCCAGGGTTCCATGACACCCTTCAAAGACATGCCCTTGATGACTTACTTTCTCTAACTAGGCCCCACTTTGAAAATTTCCATCCCATGCCAAGAGCACTATTAGCCAAGAACCAAGCCTTCAACACATTTGGGGGCAATGAAGATCCAAACTATACCAAAATATTTTCTTATCTTCTCAGTTTTGTTGATGTTGAAGCTGAGGCTTCGAGAATGAGACTTTATACAAGGTCTTAACATTGGGTGAGGTGAACAAAGAAATGGTTCATTTCTTTGGATCATAAATTGATCACATTTTTTGAAAGGTGAAATTTTCTGTAAAATTTCATTTTAATTTGTTGTACTGTAGACTTCATCATGGTAGACAATCTATACGTTCAGTATTCTTTGCCTTTTCACCAAATCATATATGACAGGTTTCTGTATGTGCTTTTCGATATCATATCTTTATCATATAAAAACACAAAGTCATTAGAAAAACAGTTGTGTGGTGGTTAAGACATCAGATTATATGATTGTCAGGGATGATATGACTGGGTAGCATTTTTACCAGAGGGGCTATACCCACTCCCTTCCTTCAAAAGCAGGGAAGGAGGACCTTGAATAGGAAGGACAAAGAAAAGGGGAAATATTAGACACAAAGAGTACAGATGACATCCAGAGAGGGACAAGGAGTTTCTTTTCAGATTAAGGACTCCTCCTTGCCTCAAGGCTTCAATGGCATCTTAAGTGGCATCTACAAAGGTATAAAGGGCTAAAATCCTTCTAATGACAATCCTTAACGTCAAGAGCAGGTCATGGACCTCTAGAGAGGACAAGAATGTGCAACAAAGGAATCACAGGGGCAAAGCTGTGCAAATGTTGATAATCAAAAGACTTGCTAGCTAACAATAGACTATAAAATCCATTTTGTAAATTTGTGACTTCCCCTGCCCTTCTGGCACATCTGATACAAGTCTCTTGATACCCTGGGGCAGCTTGAGGAGATGAACAATTTTGGAGACTCATTCTCACTGTTTCTTTGAAAACTGGCTTTGAATAAACATTTTTCCTGTTTGCCATGATAAGTGGCCTTTTTTGACTTGGTTAGTGAAGTGACTGGACAAAACTGGACATTTTTGCCTTTGATCGACCAGAAAAATGGCTGTGAGCAGAAGAAAGGAGTCATTGTGCTTGTCATTTCAACTATTGACCTCTGAAGATTTGGAATGGACTACCCTCTAGGATTGATGTGTGTCCTGTGAAATGAGAGTTCTGTTTGCATGATTCTAGAAATACTGTGACAGGTTGCTTTTGACTACTTGTTCACCTCTGATGTAGTTTTGAAGTTTTTAAAGCATTTTAAGTGTTTATTTCTTTGAAAATCATCCTATGCACCTTTCATCATATCTGCCTCTCATGCCAAGGGAATTCTAACGGAGGAGAAAAAGCGGGTTAGTTTTTAATTATTTTTATTTTATTATTTTACCTATTGATTGATTGTAGGAACTTGAAGCAATTCTTAGCTGTTAACAAAATTTGTTATATGAAGCTCTTTCTTCCATAGAATTATTAAGTTGGTGTATTTCTGAGGAGGATGTGATCATTCTCTCTAAACCTACATTGTTTAAATTCTGGAATGCAGTATATTGTAGTTTCTTGATGTGTTCCAAGTAGTTAAAAACCCATTCTCTGGAGTACTTTTCAATGACAAGATCATTTTGGAGTTTTAAGAGTGGAGACAGCTGGCATTGTCATGGTTCCTCTTGAAACTCTCTGATGAAGGAGGGCCATCATAATCCTTAGCTAAGTGTGTGATCTTACCTGCGGGGCCCTGCTTCAGGGCAGACTTCTTACGCTTTGGGCTTGGCTGTCCTAGTAAATGAGAACCAAGTGGGTGAGAGTTCTCTCTCTTGTGACTAAGAAATGCACACCTAGTGGGTTTGCTCTGAGAAGGGCTCACTCAGGGAGCTCACTCATGGGTAATTTGATACCATGTCAGCCAGATATCAGGACTCTGCAATACAGAGTTGTATTGACCTTGTTCTATTCTCAAGCGGCGTTATCTTTGTGTCTCCAAGAAAAGCAAGTATAGCTTCTTTAAAAGGGATATCTGGTCTTTGCATTTGGAAGGAGAAATTTCTCTGACCTTTAGGATGCCATCTTGAGTGAGCAAGGGCACTTTTCCTTGGCTTAACCTGGAACACAGTGGCCAGTGTGGCTGGTGGCAGATGCAGATTCTGCTTTCAACACAGCTGCAGAATGGTATTTATAAGCAAGAATTTTGACCTAAGGGAAAAGAAAGAAGAATATTGTCTGTTTTTGAGGAAAGATATTATTTGAATGCAATTAGATGCTATTTGAGATTTCATTCACTCATTTTTTCTTTCTTTTTTGCTTCAATAAGTAGTTATTTTTAAAAATTATTTTTATATACTCATACAACATACTTAATATGTTGCTTTTATTTTTTATTTTCATTTTTGTTGATGCAAAAATATAGCTTCTATCTCAAAGAGAGTAAGAAATGGTTTATCCTGGAACCAAATTTGAGTGACTGTGTGTTATAGGTCGGAATTAAGAGAACACTAAACACTAATTGGGGCAAGGTAAGGTTTTTTTTTTTTATATTATAGCCAAGATGTTATTATGACCAGCAACCAGCAGCTGGACTGTCCCTGGACTCTGGGAGAGTCATCAGAGAGCAGCCCCAAGCAAGTTTTGCATAAAAATTATATAGAAGATTTTACATCATTCCATATGTTATTACATAACAACCAATCATAACCCAACACCTAGCTGTTGTTCTCAGACTTTAGAGACATCCTGATATGTGCACAAGCAAGACTCCAAGGCAGGGCAGAAGGGGCCTCACAAGATGAACTCACAGCAAACTGACTTATGAGGTAAGTTTTAACTTACACAGTAAACTCTAACTCACACAGTAAACACATAACCTGAGTAGCATAATCACTGCAAAATGGAGTCACTTTAGGATATTGGCAGTCTGAGTTATATCATTTCACAGCCTGGTTACAGAAAGTTACCATTAATATGAGGCTATAGAAAATTATAAAATTACAAAAGTATACCTATTGTTGGATTTTTAGTACACTGTCACACTGTGGTCCAAGGGATACATAGATTCAGGTAGTTCCTGAATTATGTTATCATTATTCAGGTTTAACATTTTCAAGAGTTCAAAAGCTGTGGAACAAAGGAAGGTTGTAATTCAAGGCATTAAGAACCCTGGGGAGAGCATCTGGTGGGAGATGTATAGAAAAGCAGGGAGACTTGCTCTAGGCTTTAGATGTTATCTGAGCACATCCTTAGCTTTCAGGTTGGTGGAAAGAGAGGGTATCTGCTTTCTACATTTTAAAAGAACTTATCACAGGATTTCTAGATCAGATGGGGTTGGGGGGTCGGCAAACAATGTGGACATGCAAGAGCTAAGACAGTCTCTGATAATTTGCCTGTGAAACCAGCAACATTTTTACCTCTCCATAAATAAACGAGAATCTAATTAGTCTATTTTTAAGAGGCTTTAAGTAAATGCAGCTGCTTTCCACAAACTTTAGTTGAGATTTTCTTGTGGTACTGGGGCTCGAGCCCCTGGTCTTCACATTGAGCTGTATTCCCAGCCCATTTTTATTTTTTGATTCTAAGGAAAGTTCTTGATAAGTTGCTAAGTTGTCCTGTTATTTATTTTTAATACCAAAAAATTCTTAAGACTTTGTGCTGATATTATGCTATCTTACAAACAGTATTTTATTTAAGTCTCAAAAAATTCTATGAAGATGCTATTATAAATTGCATTAAATTAATGAAGAAAGAACTCTCAAGATATTAAAGAAAAGTAAATAGCTAAGTGGTGTGGGGATATTAAAAAGACACAATCTTTGACATAGAATTATAGTATGTTAAGATGAGAAAGAACCTTAAAGATATTCCATAACTGCGTCTCATTTTATAGAATAAAACCCTGAAAAATTCAGTCACTTGTCTGAGGACCCCCAGTAACTAGAGGCAGAGCCTGGATAGGTACCAGATCCTAATCTTCAAGTGTGAGTCACCACATGCTATCTTCCTCTAGGACTGTAGGGTACAGATAATGCCAACTTTAGTGTCCTTAGTGTGTAATTGTGGAAGTGGGCGTGCATTTTATGGATGAGTGAGGATTGCATGTGAAAAACCATATAAGTGATGAAAAGATATCTTTGGGGGATACTAGTGTCCCAGAAAGGCCTGGCAGAGAAGAAGTCACTTTACCTCAACCCCAAAGGGCTTAAAACATCTGAACTTGCAGAAGGAGTAGAGAATAGCCCTTTGAAATAACAGTCTAAATTTAAGCATTGCATTCCAGGAGTCTACTTGTTTCTCAGAGGACTCCATGGGAGGAAGGAAGGGGAGACAGAGGCAGATTATTCTGAGCTTCTCTGGCCAGATATAGAAGGTACAGACGAGGGTGCAAAGGGCGTTTGTCCTGAAAATAATCAAGATGTAAAATTTTGAAGTTCAGGCAAAAGTGGAGACCAGGGCGGACAAGAAGTTTTCATGTGGTGCCAAGATTCAGGGCATTTCAGGGTCTGAATATACATCCGAATAAATAGGCAGACTCTGGGGGCAGAGGTGAGGGCGCGGTTGGGAAGCTGTTGTTGGGAAGCAGCAGTGATGTAGTTCAACTGGGGTCATGCCTCGGTGCAAGGGTACAGGGTGTGAGTGTGGCTGACGTGCAACCTATCGATTTTTTTTGAGCAGGCCATTTTCACCCCATTGATTTTCTTGGTTGATTGACCTGTTTTCTTGTTGGCTAGAGGTCACTTTGCTCCCTTTACCTTCCCTCTGGGATGCCTGCTACTTCCTCTTGTTAGCACATACTGCTTCAATCATGGCTGCGAGCTGTTTGACCAAAAGTGATTTTTCCCTCTGTTTTACTGTCTGATGACAAAGTTGAGGGGACCATTGAGATTTTTTTTTATTCTTTTATTGACATGTATTTGTGATACATGATGATAACGATCAGATTGAGATATTGGTATTTTTACATCTTGGTCATTTTCTTGTAAAAAGAGTTTAGGTTTAGCCCAGGCACCTGGAAAGTAGTGCCCCTGTGGCAAGCGTAGCAAGACTGCAGTGTGCACGTGTACTAGGCCATAAGAGATTGGCCAGAAAGTGATGCTCATAACCCCATCTCAGTTGAGCCTCGTTTGTGGAAGATAGCCTTGAGATAATCCTGGGGAACTTTATTAATTATCTTGGGCTTTCCTCCTTCTTAAAGTTAAAAATTAGTATTAGTGCATGATGGATTCATATTCAAAGGTCAGGATTTATGGATAGAAAACTTAGCTTTTGAGTCTTCATTCTATCCTTGGCAAGTCTCTTGTGGATTCCATATTCCTTATTTGTGAAGCAAGTATGCTGATACTTATCCAATGTACTTTACTGGGTAAGATACTATGTCTGACTGTTGTGGTTTAGATCTGGAGTGTTCTCCAAAGCCTCATGTTCCTATGGATACTGTGTACTGGTGGGAGTTGGGGCCTGACTAGAGTGGGTAGATGCTTGGGGACTGACATGGAGGGGCGTGTGCTGGTTCTGCCCTTTCTCCCAGTCTCGTCTGTGTTCTGCCATGTGTGAGGATCTCTGTATGTGGAGTACCAGCTCTAGTTCTGGCTCTAGCTGCAGCCCCACCATGTGATTCCATCGTTTTCCAGCTGCCCACCAATGAGTGGACTGTGAATTTCTGAAACTGTAAGCCAAAATAAATCTTTCCTCCCTAAAGTTGTGAATGTTGAGTACTGAGTCACAGTGACAAAAAAGTAATTAAGCCACTGACAATGCCTGAAATACTTTTTAAGCGCAATTCCAGCCCGTCAACCTAGCAATAGGACAGTCCTAAAGGAAATTCCACTCTTATCTAGAAATTCAAAGGAGTTAGTAACTCAGAGGAGCCAGTGTGGGCTTGTTTCAGTGGACTTTCTCAAGGGGCAAACACTGTCCTCAACCAACAACCATGAAATAAAAAAGCTTGAAGTGAAAGCCTGGCCTGGAAACCCTGTATTTCCTTATTTTATTTAGAGAGCTTATTGCTCAATGCTGAGAAAAATAAATTGATTTCCATCTTTACTGATGTGTTAAAATTGCTATAACACCTCATATTACCAAACAGATTTACTGTATAAATTGGAACATAATTGGTACTTCAGGCAGGTCACAAATTACTTTGGCAGGAGTGTGTCACTCACAGTACATTGATTATAAAAATTAGTTAATTCAAGACAAACATTACATTCTGATTCCTGGCACAAGTCCCTCTGAATCTTCCATGCATGACTGCCTTAGAGCTAGAAGATAGATATCCATCAGGTCATATGATTCTCTGCAGGCCTGATTTAGATGGTACTTATGCTAGCGCATCCACCAAGAACAGATAGATCTCATTTATTAATCTGCCAGGCGGGAGCTTAAATGATGGGATTTAGTAATATCGCACTAATCTGTTGCTTTTATTTACTGCTTCCTGTCTTACTGATGTAAATCTTCTCATGGAAGAATGTCTCCTAATTCATTCAGTTTGACTTTCCTCGTGCGAAACAGGCAAGGTGCAATCTCATGCACACAAGCATTTTTGGAGTACTTCTGTGTAGTGGATAATATTGGAGTTCTGCACCGGGTTTATGTGTTGGATTGGAGGGATTAGGAGAGCAGCAATCAGAGTTTTGGTGGGCTACCGGCTACAAGCCCCTGCAGCTCTTTTTTGAGGAACTGCCCTTGACTACTTTCTTCAGGTAACTGGCAACTGTTTGCTGCACAGAGAGGCAGAGGTATCTGGCATTTCTGTTTCTAGGAGTGGCCCTTAAACACTGACTGATGGGTTCAGGAATGTGCAAGTTCAGTTTCCTTCATGCATGTGATAGTTAAAGGGATTGTGTCCACTTGAAGGGATTAGGAAACACACCCAAGGCAAAGTTTATAGGTGTGTGTGTGACTTGTGGGCCAGTGAATGAGGGATGAAAACCCACCCCAGGAGAGAAATGGGAGGACCAACTGACAGCTCAAACTATATAAATGAAAGGAAGAAGAAAGATGGTTACAGATTTTCCTCCAGAAGCTCTGGCCATCTTGTTTGTCTAGGGACATCGATTTGCTACACGGAAACTTGCTACAGGTCACAGATCTTCATCACAGATTTGCTCCAGTCTTTGGTTTATGCCATTGTTCTGTGAACAGCTAAGATCTGCAGCAGACTCTCACTGGTTTTCCTGAAGTCCCAGATGAGTGTTCTGCCTCACAGGTGAACAGCTACCAGTCTCTCCACTCTCCATCTCTTGAATGTACAAGCCACCATCTTACATTATTTCTGTCCTCAGACTTGTGAGCCCTCCAAATAAATCCCATTTTCTTATCATTTCTGTCAATTCTGCCTCTTGTACAACCCTAACTAATACAATGCAGGTATAACTTACACTCCAGAATTCTCCTGCAGAAACAAACTCAAGCTAGTGCCTATAAACTTGACCTGAAATTGCATCTTTCGATAGTTTTTCCCATTTCATGACCATGGCACTTTCTTAATAAATCATGTCATAGATAAACCCCATGAGTTAA
The DNA here is from genome assembly GCA_004027205.1 of Ctenodactylus gundi. Classification (NCBI taxonomy): domain Eukaryota; kingdom Metazoa; phylum Chordata; class Mammalia; order Rodentia; family Ctenodactylidae; genus Ctenodactylus; species Ctenodactylus gundi. Next base: position 38,840 of record PVKB01004072.1, read on the forward strand.
GTTCAAGTTCAGTATCTTATTTAAATTCTGTGATGAACCATGTAAGTATTAGAATTACCCTCATTTTATTCATGAGGATATGAAACTTGAAGAGGTAATGAACTTGGCAATTAGTGTTCCAGTTATCTACTGTTATGTAAAAAAACTATCACCAAACTAGTAGTGGCTTGAAACAGCAATGTTGATTTTGCTTCTATGTCTACAATTTGAACAGGACTTGGTGGACTCAGTTCACCTAAGTGTCTGAGAACAGCTCCACCAGGATTGGCAGATCTGCTTCTATATGGCTCACTCATACAGTTGGCAAGTGAGAACTGGCTCTTGGTTTCTTTCCGCAGGGCTTTAAGTGGGGGTGGATTAGGATTCCTCAGAGCATGGTGGCTGGAATCCAGAACTTAGCATCTCAGAAGACAGGGAGAAGGTGATAGTTTCTCAAGGCCTGGTAATATCTTTCCCTCTGCTCTAATTTATTAACTAAGCAGTCACAAAATATAAAATAGAAATCTATCTCTCCATGGGAGAGATGTCAAAAAAATTTGGGTGCCTTATTTTTATTTCAAAATCTGCATATATTTAGTATATACCATTTTATACGTTTGAGCACATGTATGCACCTATGAGACCATGGTCCACTTAAAGCAATAAACATATCTGTTGTCTCCAAATTTTCTTTTGACCCTTTGTGTTGTTAATAATTCCTAAGAAAAGTTTTACCTTCTTAACCAAAAATTTAGGTGCACAATATAATTTTGTTAACTGTAGACAACAGAGTATATAGCAGCTCTTTAGAATTTATTCATTTTGTATAAATGAAACTGTATCTATTGTGTTAGTAGTCAGCTTTCAGTCAGTCACAATAAATCAATTTCTAAGGAGTAAAGGGCTAGTTTGGCTCATGGTTTCAGAGATTTCAATCCATAGGTGTTTGGTCCATTGCCTTTGTGATTGTGGTAAAGCAGCAAAAAAAAGTCTGAGAGTATGTGGCAGAGGAAGCTTTTCATTGCATGCTTTCCTGAAACAAGAAAATAGGAGTTGAGAGAGAGAGAGAGAGAGAGAGAGAGAGAGAGAGGAAGAGGAAGAAAACGTCCTTTCCATGAGTATGCCCCTACTTACGGAACTCCTTAACTCCCTTTTACTAGGCTCCATCTCCTAAAGGTTTCATTACCTCCCAAGAGCATCATGGGCTGTGAACCAAACCTTTGACATAAGGGCCTTTGGAGGACAATCAATAGCCAAACTATAATAACCATTAAAGAATACGTTTTCATCCTCTAAGCCTGAGTTTCTGGTAACCACTATTCAACTCTTTGCTTCTATAAATTCAGTAACTTTAGATAATTCATATAAGAAGATTCCTGTGGTACTTACCTGTGTCTGAGCTGTTGTACTTAGCCTAAGGGCCTCTAGGTTCATCCATGTTGTCACAACTGGTAGGCTTTTCTTCTTTTTAAAGATCATATATTTCTTTACGTGTGCATGCTACATTTTCTTGAAATGTGGCATGTATGCACAATGGAATTTATATAGTTTCCAGGGTATAAATAATAGAATTTTAAAAATGTATCTCTTCTACATCCTTCAGTATTTTTGGATATGTACCCAGAAGAAAGGAACAGGAGGAATGTAAGCAGTGAAGAGAGGATGCAAACCCAGGCCTGCTAAAATCTATAGCAAGTCCTTCAGCTTCTAAATGTCCTTAGTGTGTTTCATTTCTTCCTCCTACTTAGTGGCTTAGTTCTTGTTTCATGTGATGCTTTGCCCTTCATAGAATATGCACTTTGAGAGAATCATCTGGCACCTGCTTAGAAGGATAGTTTACCCTGGCGTGCAGTATTCAATAAGCCACATCTCACTCTGTGTCTAGAAAGGCAGCCCAATTTAGGTTGATAAGATGTTTTAGCATTAAAAATTTGCTTTTTAAATTTGTATTAAGTGCTCAATAATTAGACATGGGTTATCTGTGGTTAGGTGGCAGGCAGGATTGTGTGAACGGAATATGTTTGAGTTCTGGAGAAGAACTAAGCTTGAAACCTGAGGCTGACTGATACCAGAGATCAATAAGTAAATGCAATGGAGGAAGAAGCAGCAGGGAGCAGGGTTAGTCAAGGGTAGACATCTGGAAACTGCCAGCCATTTGTACCAGGAGGAAAAACAGTTTGTTTTTTTTTTTCTAAAGCAATATATATATATATGGGCTTCTGAACAGTAGATACAAGGACCTGATCCTGAGGTCAGGGTGCCCAGTGAATATTAGTAAGTGGTAAGTAAGGTAAGAATTAAGCAGATACAATTAAGATGAATGGTCAGAAAGAGACATGAAACTGAGTTAATTTGATGCTGGGACATTAAGCACCTGTCTTTTAAGATTTCCTGAAATCATCATGTTGGAGCATGGGGTGGGGCTGGATCTACAGGTGACAACTAACTGATGGCAGCTGGCAGGATAATGGGGGGAAGGAGTGTGATGACTCATTATTTCAGAGGCTCAAAGAGCAGTTCCAGCTGATTGTACAGGTTGTGAGACAAATCTAGGGCTTTAAATAAAAATAAATCTTATTCTAAGAATCAGTCCCATCTCTTCTGCTATGTGATCTTGGGCATCTTACCTTAAAAATTCTCATCGTTAGTTTATCAATCAGAAAAGTAAGACAATAATAGGTACTTCCCAGTATTGTTGAAAAAATTTCAGTAATCCATGCCAAGTTTGTGATACACACACTATTATGAATGGTCAAGGATAGAGGAGCTAATTGTCCTGGGAGTGAAATGGGTGGAGCAAGAGCTGACATGAACATCTACACTAAATGGAACCAAGCTGAGCCTTGAGTGAAAGTGGATACCTAGTTTATTTCTCAGGTTAGATTCTGTGTTTTGGGATTCCTTATTTTGAGACTAGTCCTTGTTCTCTAGTCAGTAGGATCTGGGTGGTATGAGTTGGATGCCTTAGTGTAGATGAATCATTCAAGAGAAACACCAAGAGCTAAACTTTGGGCATAGAATTATAATAGAACTTCACAACTAAAAGGAACCTGATAGATTAACATTTGGAAAAATGGCTTATTCAAACTCACCCAATTAGTCAGTGGAAGACAAAAAAATTGCGAACTGGTCACTAACTCAATTTTCTGGTGGCCTTTTAGTTATTACGACTGATAGCAAAGTTACTTCAGCTTTCAATAATAATAATAATAATATTCACAGTATTTATTGACTGATTTTTGTGAACAAGACGTTGTTATTTTGCTAAATCCTTACAACTCTGTGAGGTAGTTGCTATGATTATTTGCATTTGTAGGCCGAGAAGCTGAGGGAACTTACCCAAGGAAGTTGCCCAAGATCAGGGAGCAGGGAAACGGTAGCTTCAAGGTGTGGCTCTGGATCTCTGCTGTTGACCCCTAGGCTGTTCTACTTCCTATACATGTCAGTGGCTGAGAAAATGACAAGGTCAAAGGGCAGGTGACCAATGATTGGCGCATCATGGTGTGGCAATCTTCTGCTTTCTTTTGCTATTGTTTTTGAATCTTGTCTGAGTTCCAACGCTGCTGATAATCTTTTGTTGCTTCTTGTATGAGGATTCTTTTAAAGTCAGAGAGTTTAGACTCTCTGGGTTATGAATTGCTAAAATTTTATATACTGACACAGGTTTCCCTTTACCCTAGGGATATTGTGGCTAAAGCCTTTGCTATCAGCAAGGGCATACAAGTATCAAAAGATAAAGGGGAAGCTTGAGTGGCAACTGAGACATTGGAGAACCACAAGTCCAACTTTTTCCCCTGGCTCCTATGTTCACAGAAAATATCATAAGATTTTTTTTTTTTGTAATGAGTTGAAAGAGTGACTTTCTAAATAGATAAAAAGAGTTCGTTCTAGGTGAAAAAAATGAACTTGATAACAGTAACAACAGGAAAAGAGAGCTAAAGACATAAAACCTCAATACATGTTTCCCAGCCTGGTTTGTAGCTAGGTGTGATTATATTAATTATTTCTCTCTGATGAGAGTAAAATCTGTTTGGGGTCTCTGATGGAAGGTAAAGGCAGGCGAGGAAAAAATCTTACCTATCTCCTTGAACTTTTCTGTAATATCTGGGGTGTGGCTGTCATCTTGTGATCTTGTGGGAGGAGCACGAAGATAAGCACCTAGCTGTTGAGATTAATAAAGCAGAAGCATACGAGGAAGCCCAGTCCTCCAGAACACTGTTGAATAGCTGAAACAACACCGGCAATAGCCTCTGACCTTGTCACATGGGAAAACTAAAGGCCTACTTGTTTATAAAAGAAAGCTTGATATTTCTAAGTGAAAAAGTTAAGAAAATAAAAAAATAGGGAAATAATGAATAGTCATAAGATTAAACAGAAACTAAAAAACTGACCAACATGGTGGTGGAGAGCTAGTGGGAGAATTTGACGAATACAGTCTGTTGATTTCAGGTTGAACTTAGTTTTGTTTCTGCAACTCCAAATGGAAGCCTCAGTGGTGCCATTTCTTATTTATCCAAGGGCCAGTAAAAAGAAACCCAGCAACACCAGCCGTATGAGCACTGTCTTTAGATTTTCTGTAGTGCACTGTGGGAGGTCTCCAATGCTTCACTGGGAAGCAGATCCCAGCTTAATTTTCAGAATCTGGCCTGGTAAATCCAGACCTGTGCATAGCTCTCTCATCCCACATGCCAACCTGGATTAGAATTTGCTATTAGGCACCTGTCACTGTTTACAAAGAAAAGACCTGGAAGACCTGTGTCTAATCTGTATTCAGAGCCCAAGAGATTAGCAGAGTCTGGTATTTGGATGACACTTAAGTCAGTAAGTCCTAGTAAAAAGTATATATAATTCAGTTTACTCAGATGACTACTTAAAAAAGTGTGAGCAGGATCCAAGGAACCAGAAGGTACAGTGAAGCACTGTGAGTTAGTGACAGTAGGGAGTCCCTGGTATTCCATATCTGCAGAGTGCGTAGGGGAGAGATCACTGTAACCCCAAAACACAGATAGCTGTGTACATGATGCTACTCTTTACAGAGGTACAACCTGCCCTTGTCAACCCTCTAGCCACTAGGTGGGGGAGCTGACACTCTTGTGTAACTCCTTTCTTTGATCTCCTGTTGGTGCTTGCCAGTGACTAAATCTAACTGGAAGCCAGGGGACATAGCTACTCCAGTCCCTTGATGCTTCAAGCTGGGTGGACAGGGTGAAAAATGGATGTGTATGAGTGAAAACAGATCTGATACCAGTCAAAGTGAGGAACTAGCATGCTTCCTGAGATCAAGTCTCATGCAGCACATTTGCCTTATTCCTCTATTTGCCTTTTTTCACCTGCGCACTCACTAGTAACTACTTGCTGTATATTCTGTGCCAAACCACTGAGCACAGCGCCAAGATACAAGACTAAGACACCCTTCTTTAAAACAACACACTGGGGTAAGATTATGATCAGTATGATCATAATACTTAGTCACGAGCACAAAAATGCCCATTCTCTATGCTTCTCAGCCAACTTCCTGGAAACTCTCTGAAGGAAATACAAATATAGAGATTGGAGTCACGCATTGTTCATGGTTGACACCAGCATGTTGGAGGGACTCTTCTTGCCTAACCACAAAGACCCAAGAAGCTAGAGCCAGATTAGGTCAACGGCCTTCCCTTTCCATCCATAACTCTAACCCCAAGCCTTGGACATCATCGTCTTAACTAAAGCAAACTACTTTTACTTTAAATCTCTCCATCCTGATATTCAGCCAGGTCCCTGCTTAGGGAGTGTTCTCTCTGTTTTATTACTGAGGAGATGTGATATCATGCTACTTCTAGGTCATCTTGCTTCTTACCATCACAAGACCGTCAATGGGAAGAAAAGGATATTATCTATATTTACAGTGTGATTTTAGGAGAGTCAACAAGATCTTCTGATCCCAGCTATTAAAACCTCCATCAACTCTTGGCTGGTCCCTGGAATCCCACCTTCATTACTCATTTCCTTAGGATAGCTTTGTTTTGAAGGCAAGGTCAGCTAAGACGAAGAAAAGAATGGCTAAAAAGAGGAGGATAGGAACACTAAAGAGAACCTTGTGTCAAGACAGATTTGCCTGCAGTTGGCCCTCCTAGTGGTCTGCCTGAGATTCTGTTCAGTGAGTATGTTAATTAAGGATTTACCCTTGCCTCCCTCCCTCTTTCCCTTTCTTTTCCAGTTCTACTACTTTAAATGTATAAATGGTGTAACTATCACTACAATCAGAATATAGTCAGGTGCATCACTCCCCATGTAACAAATTTGTTTTAGGTATAAATTAAGGACACACTATTTCCCCTAAGGGATTTGCATATTTTCTTCATTTGAACCTGTACCAAGCCTCTTTTTGTGCTGTTGCCCAGAAAACTCATTTTCCAGTAAAACTAGATTTAGCCATTGCAGCTGCCTAGATCCTATGGTTTGCATGTCTGTGTTCTTGGCCTTGTTTGGACACATTCTTATTTTTCCTGGTCTTGATTTGTAAATGAGTATTTCTACCCCATTACCCATCATAATATTTTAAAGACTAAGAATAGATACAAGCACACATATACAATTATTTTAGAGAGATCAATGTACTATAGAATTAAATTCCTGGATCTAGGCTAACATTTTGACCTGTGTCATTGGGTCTCTTCCAATGGCAAATGGCCACTGAGCCAACAATAAGAGTAACAACAGAAAGGTTACTTAAACTTCATTAGGAAACATCTTTCTTGGGAGATAATAGTACAAATAATAACAAATTTCCTTCTATGCCTATTATAAAAGTTAAATATTCACACACAGACGCACACACAATTTAACATTACTGTGAGATTATCTATCACAGTGTATACCCTATAGTAAATACTCAAAAATATTACAATATTAGCACCATTTCTGAATCTGCCCAAATATGTTTTGTCAGAGACCTCCTGGCATCTTTGGTAGACTTCCTGTGTCTTATATGTAATGTCAGTGTTGATTTCACCTAAAATAAGTTTGTGTTGTTGCTTTGATTCTCTTATCTGTGATGTATAACTTATTTGACTATGACCAAGGCAGGAATTGTGCCTAACTACTTTGCTCAATTGCAAGCACAGAATAATAATTCCTCGTAGAGATTTTCACATGTGAAAATTTGTTCCTACCTTTGGAACTAAGCATTAATTAAGGAGAGGTTGTTTTCTGACAAAATGTGAGGCTGATTCTGCAAAATGGGCTATTATCTTTATTCTGGGGAGTAAAGAAGGAGGCTGTGTGCTTGGTGAGGTAGCTAGCCTGCAGACATCTGTGAAGGGGCTCACTGAAGCTCCTCTGATAATGACTGCTCCTTGTACTGTGGGACAGTTGGGAGCCATTAAATCTTGGCTGTGCCTTTATAATCTACCATGGGGCCCATAAGTATTTAGCTAGAGAGATTGCCCCTGAGCACCAGTGGCACAGAGCAGGTCAATAGTAGATCAACTGCTTTATAAAGCCACCAGGGGCTGCTTAACACAGTAGTACTTGATAAGACCTCACTGCCAGGCAGATCTGAAATGGACACTGTGGTCCTTTATACAGAGCTCAGGGCAGGGAGCCAATTAGAACCTGGGGAAGTGCCCTCATCTTGTTTCTACCCACCACCCCTTGAAGGAGACCTCACTTTATTGCTGAGAGAACAAAAGAGAATATTATGCAGAACTCATGAGGTTGCACTTCTATTTCACATTGCTTTAATAGACTGTGACTGTTAGGAACAATGTTTTCTTATTATTAATAATTCCATGGACATTATTCTAAGTCCAGCCATCTTGAGACTAAGATGATAGGAAAAATTACAATGCTATATATTGAATTTCCACCTAGATAATTTAGAATTAAAAGCCTCAGTTAAGTGTTTTTTTTTAATCGACTTTCATGTTAGACTTTGAATAGCTGAGCACCCACTCGTATAGGGAGCATAATTTTCTAGTCAATGACCTTGACTTCAAACCTTGAATTAAAGAGAAAGTCACAGTTTTTGTGCCCCAGAGGTTAAAGGACAGTGATTGGAAATCTACCCGTGGGAGGCTCCATGGTCATGGAACTCTGTCCAGCCTCTGGGATCCTCTGACTCACCTGCTTATACTTGTACTAGTGGACTAGTAGGGACAGGGGAAACCCTTTCTGCTGGACAGTGGCTTTGAGCCCCAGGCTAAATGCCCAAGTCCTCAGTTCTCTCTGTAAACTTTCACTTCTCTATGGTTTTAGATGATTTCTCCCAGGCAGCATGCCTTGGGAAAATAGATACCACCCTCACTTCCCTCCAAATAGATTCCTTCTGAGAGATCTGCATTTGGAGACTGTGACACATTTACATTAGTCACCTCCCTGCAAGGAGAGGGCGTAAGAGCCAGAGATGTAATTTCATCTTATTCTTCCCAGAAATGACTCTACTGTCCAGTGCCTTCAGTGCCATTCCCAAGTAGATGTTGTGGTTTCTTTTCCTTTTGGTAAACAAGACGTTATAGCTTATTATGCCCTGAAATTCTGTTCAACATCTTGACTCCTTCCCTTCCTTCAGAACTAATTCCAAAGCCTTCCCAGGGAGAGGCTGCTGAGCTAGTGGGAAAGGGAAGAAGGGGATGCGAAGTCCTGGCCTAAGAGGACAGATGTCAAAGGGAAAGAAAAAGATTACAGACAAAACAGTGAAAATAGTTAGGAACTAGAGAAAACTCCACAATACTAAGTTGTATAAGGTTATAATTTAAATCTGGGTTTTGATTATATTTGACTGTGTCTCACAGAAATAAATTTTATATTTTGGAGTACACATACATTGTTTCACAAAACATCCCTTGTGATGTGGGATGCAACTCGGCATTCTTTTCTATCCTATTTTATCCTACTTTATCTTAACTTAATCTATTTAAGCTTTTTCCTTTCTCTTTTCATTTAAAAAGTGAAATGGTGGTTACCCATTAAATTAATTTCATGATCCATTAAGACGTTATAATTGGCAAATTAAAAAATGGTAGTTTGTTGAAATTCATGCGTACAGACTTCTGGATTCATAAACATACAGAACTGCAGATCATCCATTTCTAATACAGAACCCTTTTCCAAGTGAAGACGCTGAGCCATAAAGAGTTGTAATTCATCTTTGATCATACACAGCTGGTTGATGGTGGAAGCTGTGTTCTTCCCTGGAGTCACAAGGTAATGCAAGAGGGAATGTGGGGTGGAGTAGAGTCTGGGTGGGGACTTGGTAGACCTGTTTTACTTAGAGCTTTATGTCCTTAAGCACATCACTTAAACCAGTGCCTCAGTAAAGTGGATTGTTGTGAGAACCAATGAGAAAAGATATAGCAGAATCTGTGCAAATTGTGAAGTTTAAAGGTCAAGAGCAACTCTTCTTGTTTCTCTGCAATAGTCTGTCACATAGGTGGTACCTGGGCTCCTCGTCAGCAGTGCTATCCAGAGAGCCTGCCTTTTGGAACAAGAATAAAAACATTGATGTGGTAATGAAATTTCTTCTTGTTACAATACAGAAATATCTAAGTCATCTCTACTTTATCATTTTTATTCTGCTTTTTAAATATTGATTTACTTTGTCTCTTTTTAAACGAGACCTTTATCATTGTGTTTTGACTTAGGGTTATGTTTAACTACTCAAGGCCAATGTATGGTCAGAAATAAATAGTCCATATAGAGATAAGAAATATACTAAAAGATGCCTGTGTAAGTCAATAACAACTTGTAGGCCCCAATCTCTCTTGGTATTGGAAATGAAAAAGAGTAGATTAGACAGACATCAGAAATTTATTAAAAATATTCCACCTGGTTCATAACAGAATAATGATGTCCTACAAAAAAAATCAGTAGGCTTGAGTTTGGCAAATAGATCTCATCCTTAGTTGGTGCTCAGGCAGCACTGTGTTGTGCCTTTGAGCATTGACATGCGAGAGATTTTCTATGATCTACATGTAGGCAGGTGTGAATTGATTCATGTTAGGAGAATACATCCTTTCATATGAGGGCTTCAGATGGCATCTTGTTCATAGGTATCATTTTCAAGAGGGAGTTTCAGTTGGCATAAACCATACACAGAGGCTCTGCTTGTATGTTCAGATTCCTCAAGGGAAGGTATCTCAGGCCACAGGAGAAGGGGATGTGCTGTGGGCTCTTCTGATGTCTCTTCAGACTTTGCTTACCCTGGCTAAGTGTTTTCAGAAGGATAGTCTACCCTGATGTGACCTTTCTGTCATCCTGGGACCATTTCTCTCCTTTGCTTTGAAAAATGAAGGCATGCAAGGAACAGAAGTCTGCTTCTCCCAGGACCATTATGTTTTAGAACCATAGGAAAAAGTAGTCTAGAAAATGTTTCAATGAATGTATCTTCTCATATCTCATGTTTGTTTCATATTTGAAATATAGAGCCAAGGTATAGCTCCTTTTGTTTTTTTCTCTGATAAACATAAATTCTGCTCAGATATCTGGTTCAGTTTCCTTAGTAATTTATGCATTCTCAGCTCAGTGATTTTCTGCAGAACCAGCCTTTTATGAGAAACTAGAATTTTCCCAGGGAGAAAATTGCCTTCTCTGTCTCTGTACTCTATATTTAGTGTATAACCACCTGAGTTTCTACATCTGAAATGAGGAAGCTGTATCTCAAGAGGACATCTTTCTCTGATGGTTAACGGCATAGCGTTGAGAACCCCACTTGCTAGATTTGACCCTTATTTTTCTACTTATTAGTTGTATGACTGTGAGAAAATTACTTAGCCCATTTATGTCTGATTTTTCATCTATAAATTGATGGTGATAATAGTATCTATATTATGAAAATTATGAGTTCTTACAGTGCCCAGTTTTAGTAGTTGCTGCCTGAGATTTGTTTTTCTCACTGAAATGATCTGTAAAGTCTATAGTTTTAAAAGTAGATTATAAGATCATAATAATGTTTTTATGTTAGAATAGCTATTTATTGCTTATAAGACTTATCTCCATGTATTATCTTTCAGATATGGAAATTGAGGACAAAATTCGAAGTGAATTGTTTAAGGATATACTTTAGGAGGACAGCACTGATTCTAAAGCTCAGCCTCTGGCTTCCAATTTCTGGCAATTTTCTCACAAAATGGTACCATTCGGTTAGGTACTGATATTTCCATTTTCTATGGTCTGCTTCTGGAAACTTTTCATTATATGAAAATATTACCACCATTCTCCAGAGTTCTGAATGTCACCAGAAACTCAAAGGCATCTGTTACTTCTCCTGTCCCTTTTTGGTTTAATTAAGATAACACTAGCTGCTCTAATAGACAAACACAAAATCTCAGTGGCGTATTGCAATAGTAAGTTCATCACATAGAGTATCAGTGTTCTTAGTTGCTAGGTGACCATTTCAAGGACACAGACTTGTTTTTGTTTTAAGACCCAGGAATCTTTCTCTTCTAGACAGTAGATGGTACAAAAGCTTGTGGAGAGTTTTCATCCACTTTTTAACCACATTGATCCAGAAGCAACTCACAGGACTTCCTTTCATGTTTCAATAGCAAGGCTAGTTGCATAGCCCTACCGAGGTGCAAAGTGGGGTTGAGAATATCGTCCCCAGTTGGGCAATGACATCTTGACAGTAATCTGGGGGAGCATAAATGTTTTTTCGTGAGCTAGTCATGATTTCACACTCATTTACTCCCACATCTAATCACTTGCCAAACCAAATTGATTTCCTCTCATATTGGCCCTCTATCTCCATTCGTATAAATACCATCCCGGCTCTGGTCCTTCTGATCTCACCCACACTATCATAGCTACTTAAATGATTTCCCTGCTTCTGTTCTTTGTTCTTTTCCATCTCTCCCACATGCCACAGTTAGATTAGTCATTCTAAAATACTCTTTCAAAATGACATTTTTAAATGGCCCTGTTTAGCAGCCAATCAACAGTTATCATACTTCTGTGTCAGGGTTAGGTGCTGAACGGATTAAAAAAAATAACAATACTTTATTCTTTTGTACCGTCCAACACACTTAAGAAAAGCATTCTTGGGTCCTAAAACAGAAACATGTTTACAAGTAGGGGAACCTAACATGCTTGCGATAAACTATGGACCAAGACAGGGAGTGAGTCCTAAGACAGAAGTACCAATGAAATTCTATTTGTGAATAGAGTGGGGAGACATTAAGTACTTGAGAAGGGAAAACAATCTTGGATAAGGGCAAAATGAATTGTAGACTCAACTCTCTCCATTTAGGTGAATTTCATTTCAGGGAGCTGAGTCAGTTAAAATTGATAGGTTGTTGGCTAACTTTTCTGACATAGTGGTAATTTAGAAAAACTGAGAGTTTAGAGAATGATAGATGTCTGAATTTAAAAAAATAAAACGACATAGAAAAATCTATATTTTGTGTCTAGTGATTTGGTACCTATAAATAGAAAAATTGTAGACTTTATAAATAAATACCTAGGGTGATCTAGACTTACTATGAGCAAATCAACAGAGATTAGTCTTCATTTCTCTTTTTTAATAGGACCACTACAGATCAATGGAAAAGAGAGATTGAGTTAATGTAAATTTCAGCTAGAATTCTGGGAGAAATCAGAAAAATATAGTCTGGATGCTTAAATGTTTTGGTAGGTTGATAAATGACTAAACAAGAACTTGAAAGAGTGTGGGAAAAGTCATATTCCAGGAACCTGTCATTGTTTTCCCCACTGCCCTCCTGTTTACAAACTTAATGGTTTTGATCGGAGACTTAATTCTTCAGTTTATGGTTGATGTGAATTCAGAACTAAGCTATTATCTTTGAGGATGTGAACTCTTCTTAAAGTACTCTTGGTGAATTTTTAAATTTGAGGTTAGAGCTTAAAAAAAGACAATGAGATATTGACTTGTGTATGAATATTTTCTTTTGTATGTGTTTATTTCCTTTTGGAAAAAAAATAGGAGCCAAGGAATTTCTAATTATATTTGGGCCCAATAGTCAGTGATCACATATTAAAAGTTAACTTTATATCATTTAACACAACTAAGCCAGAGGGTTTTCTTGCTTATTAAATTTAAAAGAAGTAATAAAATAGAAGTTAGACCTTGAGCCTTCTGCTTGGTTTTCAGGAGGAAATAAGCTAATGAATTATGTGTTCTTCCAAGCCTCCCTATCTTGTGCCCTGGCTCCAACTTCTGAAGGATGGCCTTAGGGGCAGAATGAGCAGGAAGCAGGCTGTGCCCTGAGGAACGGAAACTTGGGAATTCAGCTTAAGTGTTTGAGCCCAGGGTGATAACTGGGAGTGCTGTGGCTGGAGGAATTAGGGGATGCCTGACTGTACACTCCTGGGTATCGCAAAGTGAAAAACAATGCTCATGCCCCAATAAACCAACTCCATCCCAAGGGAAAAGACTACATTGTGAGTATCTTCTACTTTTGGCAGGCTGTAGAATATGATGTGGTTTCATTCTCCTAATAGTGTAATTTTCTGCTTTCCTTTGTAAGTAAGTGCCCAATACTAAACAGTCCTTACTTAAGTTGAGTAATGCAGTGGGCTTAGTCAATAATGAGCCATGTTTGTAACCATTAAAACAGAAAGTACGTCACCCCACGTCAGTGATGTAGAGGAAGTTCCTAAACTGAGGAGCAGACAGAAAGGCTGCATGAAAAATGGATGTCAAGGAGTATCCTTTTCTCTTTTTTTTCTGTTTTTTTTTTTTTTTTTTTTTTTGAAACAGGGTCTCACTTTGTAGTCCAGGTTCATCCTGAGCTTACTTTGTAGCCTGTGCTGGCCCCACCCTCCTGCCTCAGCCTCCAAAGTGCTGGGACTATAGGCATGTACCACCACACCTAGTTTATGAGGTGCTGGAGAATTTAACAAAGTACTCTGTGCTTGCTAGGCAGGTGCTTTAACTGCCGTGTCATTCTTCCAGTCCTAGGAACATCCTTTTAGATATCGGCTTCTGACTTGTCATTGATAGCCTTTATTGTCTACCTAAAATCTTGGGCTTCACTAGCAGAAATTTCTGAGTTTTAATCACAGTGCTTCATTTACTTTAAGAAACATTGCAAAGGTTAATTCATATTGCTGTGCTTCCGATTCCACAGTGGGATATAATAATATGAGTATGTGGATAGCTGAGTCTTCAAGCAATAAGTAAAAATCTTGTCTGTCAAGCAAAGCTAAGTTTATTAGACTTAACCACAGTAAAGGAAGAAAGATCATCACTTGGCAAAGTCTTTGGAGTGACTCAAAAGAGAGAATAGATGGTAATTGTACAGTTGTTCTGAAACTCTAAAAAACAAAAACAAACAAAAAAAAAACATATAACAGTGAACACTTCCAAAATCTTTTTATAAGGGCAGCATTACCAAAGCCAGAAAAGTACCACAGGAAGAGGCAGCCATAGGCTAGTATCCCTGATGAACATATGCAAAAGTCCTCTACAAAACATTAGCAAAACAAATTCAGCAACACATTAAAAGGATAATACACTGAGACTGAGTATGATTTATTCCCGGGGTGCAAGAAGGATTCAACATATGCAAATCAATCAATGTGACATGCCACATTAGCAAATAAAAGGATATAATCACACAATTATTTCAATGGATGCAAGAAAAACAGTTGGCAAAATTTAATGCCCTCTCATGATAAAACTGCTAACAAATTCAGTATAGAAAGAATTTACCTCAGTATGCTAGATGCTATCTATGAAAAAGGCCACAGTTCACATCACACTGAGTGGTGAAAAACTGAATTTTTTCTGAGAGGTGGTACAAGGCAAGAATGCCTATTTTCACCACTTCTATTACAGTTTGAACAATTATACAAGAAAATAAACAAGATGCATCTGCATCAGAAAGGAGTAGGTAAAATTATCTCTGATTTAAGAGAATGTGATCTTATATGTAGAAACACCCTTAAAACTATATTAAAAAAACCTGTCAGCAGAAGAACTAATAAAAGAATTCAGTAAAGTTACAGGATGCAAAAATAAGTTGAATTTATCTACATTAACACCAAATTGTTCAAAGAGACAAAGTTTAAAAATTCTTTTAGCAATAGTTCTGATAAGAATAAAAGAGTAAGAAATAAACTCAGCCAACAAGATAAAAAAGACATGTACACTGAAAACTATCATGATGAAAGAAATTAAATGAAAAAACATTCTGTATGAATAGATTAGAAGAATAACTATTGCTATAACTTTGATAATACCTGAAGTGATCTACACATTGAACACATACTCTGTCAAATCCCAGTGCTATTCTTTATAGGAAAAGAAAAAAGAATCTTAAAATTCATGCATAAACATAAAAAACTGGACAGCCAAAATAACTTTGAATAAGAAGAATAAAGCTGGAGGCACCACACTTCCAGATTTCGGAGCATATTATGTTATGCAATTGAAACATTATCACGTTGACATTAATACAGATATATAGACCAATGGAACAGAAGTGAGAACATAGAAATCAACTCATGCATCAACTAATTTTCAGCAAAGATGTCAGAAATACATAATTGGAAAAGTATAGTCTCTCCACTGCATGATTTGAGAAAAATCAGATGCCCAGATGCAAAGGAATGATTTGGGACCTTGGTCTCCCATATCGCACAAATGGACACACAGGCAGGCAGGCAGGCAGGCAGGAAGACACACATACACTCTCTCTCTCTCTCTCTCTCTCTCTCTCTCTCTCTCTCTCTCTCTCTCTCTCTCAAAATTATCTAAGATCTGAAATCATAAAACTCCTAGATGAAAATATAGGGAAAATCTTGGTTGGCCTTGGCAATGATTATTTGGTTATAATACAAGAGCACAGGAAAGAAAGTAAAAATAGAAAAATGTCACTAAATTAAACTAAGTAGTTTCACCACAGCAGAGGAAATGATAACAGTGAAAGACAACTTTAAGAATAGGAGAAAACATTTTCAAACCATGTATTCAGTAAGAGGTTTGATATGTACTGTGTAGCAGTAACTTTATGCTCCCTCATCTTGGAGGTCCCTGTTTTGATTTATGCTGCCTTGGAGAAATCCACCCAGCTGAGGACCACTCAGTGAGCTCTCCTCCAGCTGGTTTTCTAGGTCTCTTCTAGAACGACAAGACCTGACCTCTCACTGGCATGTCTATTTGGAGCTCTTCTTTGGGATACTCACTGTTCTACTCTCTACCATGACAGCTATGTGTGTTAGATACTATTTATTCTTGTAGATGCAAACAGCATGCTTTCTGTGCTTATAGCCTTCCAAAATGCTTAGCCTGAGTCTTGTATGTGAAGTGATTTCTTAAGTGCTTGATGATTTAATAAATGTAGCAAATTAGTGCATATAGGTAAAATTAGGCAAGACCTTCAGTAAGAACTAAAACATAAAGGAAAACCTGGATTTTTTTGCATATTCTGCATACAGTAGGTCCATCTAATGGTTTGAGGTGTCTGACAACCTGGAAGAGGACATACATAGATCTTCCTGCAGAAAGTAGCTGTAAGGACACATTAAGAGCAAATAGTTAAGGTCATCTATTTGGCTAGAAGAGACCATTTCAAACATGAGTCATTAGATATTTGTGGCTAAAGGTCTAATGGGAAGGACCAACTAGCAGAGTCATAAAAGTATTCTGTTTCTTTAGGTCATAGTCATTGTTAAGTTATCACGTTTACTTTCTTCATGACCTCTGAAAGCTTCCACACTGTTTTTGAAGTTACCCTTGGGAATAGAGGTCTGATTTTTTTAAGTTAGAGATTGATTACATTAATTTAATATTTATTAAAGCTTACATACATTTATTAAACACTTTAATAAAAATAGATCTGAGTTGGGGACATAGCTCTGCAGTTACAGTACTTGATGAGCAAACACAAGGTTCTGGGTCCATTTTTTCAGCACTACAGAAACTGAGGGTGTATGGTGCATGCCTTTAATCCTAGTGCTCCAGAGGTTGAGGCAGGAGGACTGCCATGTGTTCAAGTCTAGCCTAGGCTACATAGTGAGTTCAGTACCAGCCTGGACTACAGAGTAAGATGATCCTGTCTCAAAAATTACATATATATATATAAATTATTTTGTAATAAAAACTTATTTTATAAATGTGCTGCTCTAGTATACAATATTAACTCATGTGACATTCATAATAACTCTACACAAAGTGAGGGTTTTTTTTTTTAAGTCTTAATTTTCCCTTGGAGGAAGTTGAAGAGGGTCTGTAAATTGAAACTGAAATTAAGGATTTCACAAGGCCAGGGGATTTCCCCAGCACCACATCAGCTGGTTATGGTAGCCCACACTTACTTACCATCATGACACTTGGGAGGTTGAGGTAGGAGGATTGCCATGAGTTTGAAGCCAACCTGGTTACATAGCAAGTTCAGGATTAGTCTAGAAGGCAAATTGAGACCCTGTCTCAAAAAAGCCTGTCTACTAATAATTACAGGCATTAATAGATTGAATAATAAAGAAATACTGAAAACTTACAGTTTATTACTTCATTTATTTAAATAAAATAACAAGTATAAAATGAGCACTGGATCTTAGACCTTTTAATGGGCTCTGGAATTGAGGCTTATTTTTTTCAGTTTCATTTTAATCTATCTTAATTTCTAAATGATAAAGCCAAAATTTGGACTTAGGTGTACTTTATTCCAAAGTCACATTTTAAACTATAGGAGTAATTTAACATATATAAGTATATATTCAATAAAGTTTTTATATAAACCTATATAAATATTGTTCATAAAATCTACAAATGTCTTAGCCACTTTCTTCTCATCATTGGGACATAATAACACCCACAACTGAAGGAAGGAAAGGTTTATTTTAGGTCACAGTTGAGAGGTCACAGTGCTTGCATGGTTGCTGGTAATGGTAGCATGGTGGAACAGCTGGCAGGGGACAGCTGCTCATGTATCACAACAGGAAGCAGAGTGACTGTGGAGAGGCTAGGGCGGGAATATATCTGCCCAACCAAAACAGGTCCTACCTTTACACAGCTTGTGAATTCCTTAGGTTAATCCACGCGATCCATTTAACCGCAAAACACCATGCCCTTCCAAGTACATGAGGCTTTTGGGAGACATGCTAGATCCAAACCATAACAAGTTTTTCAAAGAAAAATTAATTATACCTAGTTTTAATTATATGTACATATTTACATTCATAAACTCAATTATAAATATTAATAAAATGAATATTTTCGTTTTACATTTTTTCACTATGGTTATAAGAAATGTCTATGGGGGGGTGTAGCTCAGCAGTTAAAGTGCTTGCCTAGCAAGCACAAGGCCAGGGGATTTCCTCAGCACCACATAAGCTGGGTATAGTGGCACACACTTGTAATCGCAACACGTGGGAGGCTGAGACAGGAAAATTGCTGTGAGTTTGCAGCCAGCCTGGGCTACATAGCAGGTTCAGGACTAGTCTGGACTACAAAATGAGACCCTGTCTCAAAAAAAGAAAGAAAGAAAGAAAGAAATGTCTGTCTACCAACAATTATAGATATTAATAGACTGAATAGCAAAGAAATATCAAAGACTCAAAGTTTATTACTTAATTTATTTAAATAAAGTAACAAGTATAAAATGAGCGGTGGATCTTAGACCATTTAATGGGCTTTGGAGTTGATGGCTTGATTTTTTTTTTCAGTTTCATTTTTTTCTACTAAGAAGTTAAGGATAACCAGTATATTCACCTAGTAACACACAACAGTGACTAAGCATGACAAGAAAACCTTGCCTTTAACTTTTAAACAGGATAATGTCTATCTTCAAATGGCTCTCTTCTTCCTGTGTTATTATTTAAAAATGATGTGCCCACCAAAGCCTCATGCAGCGAAGAAGGTTTGACCTCCAATACACTGATGTTCAGAGGTGGGGCCTAGAGAGGTGATTAGCTATGGAGGTTTGAACTTTATCAGTAGATAAAGTCATTGATGAGATAGTAATTTGATGCCATTATTAGGCAGTGGAAACTTAAGAAGTGGTGCTTAGTTGAAGAGAGTAAGCAGGTCATGGGGTGTGACCTTGGGAGCTCTTTCTCAGCTCTGGTCCCTCCTCTCTGGCTTTCCCCCTTTTCTCTGTTTCCTGGCTGCTGTGAGGTGAACTGAGTCCTCTCTCGCGTCCTCTGTCACGTTACTTATACCTTGGAGCTGGCCAACCATGGACCGAAACCTCTAAAGTGTGGGCTAAAATAAATCTTTCTTCCTTTAAGTTGATGTTGCAGGCCTTTTCGTAAGAGCCACTGAAAGATAACACACTTAGGAATTAAAAAAAAAAGAGTATCTTTTCTTATTAGAGTTATTTCTTCCTTGTAATTTGGCTTGAATTCTTAACAAGTAGTCATCAGTTTTGAGTGATAGTATTTCTGATGTTTCCTGTTCACCTCCTTCCCCTCTTTTTAAAAAGGGTTGACAGAGGTCAGGGGAAGCTCCTGGCCCCAGCCAGCACCTCAACTGCCTCCCAGGACACACTGCGCACAGCCTTGTCCTGTTTTCCGGTCCTCAGTATGTCAGTTGAGTCACTCCAGTGCACTCCCCGGTGACAGCAAGTTTGCACAATCGCCTCCTAAAAGTCCAGGCAGCACTCAAACACTCCGTGTTATTGTGAAATAATTGTTTTTAATCTAGAACCTGCTTTCCCTGTTTTGTTCACTTAATGCAACCTTAGAAAAGGGTGATATCTTACAGATCATCTAGCTTTCCTTTTGCATTTTCATGATTTAGCACTGTGGTCCAGGTAAGCCAGGCAATTTCCAAACTATGGTGCTTGGTTCAATGGCCTCACCTTCCCTGGGAACTTGTTAGGATTGCAAATTCTCAGCCTCTACTCTACACCTATGGAATCTTAAACTCTGTGTGTAGGGCTGTCCAGAAATCCTCATTTTAATAAGCTATAGAGTTCTGGGTCCTGATGTAATTGGTGAAACACTGGGTTCAGCCATTAGCTTAAGGTCATGCAGCTGCTGGCTGGACATAAACTCAGGTTTCCTGACACCTAATTCAGAGCCTGTATCTGCCCCTGCCTGACTTACCCTTCCAGTACGGTACTTCTTTTATTCTTCCTTTTTTCTTTCTTTCTTTCTTTTTTTATTCTTTGGTAAGCTGGCATTTATTCATTTAGTTTTAATGAGATCTAGTCTGTCTCATTTTTTCTTCATCTCAGCCTGCTGAGAGATTTAAGTTCAGGGGCTATTGCCTAGTTATATTAATTTCATGTCTGGAGATTTTAACAATAATTTCTTCACATTGAAGTTTTAATTTGGTCATGAGTCCTCGCCCTGAGCAGAGGTACAGCGAGTTCTCCTTATTTGCAGATTTTTCTTTGCTTTTCAAGCAAAGTTCAGCAACTGAGCAGATGCATTTTCTTTTTATTTTTTGGGGTAGACAAGAAAGGCTGATGCCCTTTCATAAGCAATTTTCCTTTTCTAGTGACAGTTTTTATTCTACTCTGACAAAACCACACACCAGGATTACCCCTTTCAACTTTATTCTCAAAGTCCCAGCTTGGTTGCCACTTACCCACATCCCTGGTTGAAAGCACGTGGCCCTCCGAAACTTCTGAGACTTTTCCTTTGGCTCAGCAGACCCGAGGCAAGACATCACTTTGTCTGATCATCCTTGATGCTCTCCAGTGATGGACTCCATGTGGCAAGCTTCCATCAGGCCTTTGCCTTCAATCACTCTTCTCTCCCCCTGTATTTCCTTGGGTATCTATCATTCAGCTGGAAGTCTCTTGTGGTCCCAAGGCCCTGGCAGGAAGCTTTGGGTTTTATGGCTTTTTTTTCTTCTAAGCAAGTAGTTTTATTGAGCATAGAAAGTTTTGAGCCCAACTACCCTCTACTTGGTGTAAGGCTCAATCTGGGCCCAGGAAAGGCCTAGGGCTATGGAATTAATGTTTTCTTTCTTTACTCTTTCCTCCTCTACTTATCCTCAGAGAAGATATTTCAGCCTGGAGCTTCTCCAGGAAGGCTGACCTAGTCTGTATCCAATCTGGAGAGTTTACAGGAGCCTAAGGGGCTCCAGAACTAAATTCGGAAATAAAATGTGCCCCAGGGAGGCCATCAGCTGTTACACAAACCCACCTTACATGCAACCAGAAAGCCTGCAGTTGACCCCCAGGAACACCATCAAGTGAGGCCTACCACTGAAACTCAATGAGCTGCAAGGAAGAAGAGGTAAAGATTTCAGGAAATTTCTTCTGGGTGCTTAAATCCGTGGCATTTGTACACTTGAGATTAGATTTTCAACACCAAAATGATAAATGTAAGTGTGATTCAATTGGTGCCTCTGGGCTTGGGTTTAAAAGCCTTCATCTTTGCATGGTGATTGTATTTACACATCACTCTGCTGCAGAGTTCCTCCTGATGTATAAAGAATGACAAAGACAGTATAAATAATAATGCTAACTACTGTTGTAGAGCACATGCTATGCATTCTACCAAAGCATGCTACAGGCATTAACACTAGTCCTTTTATCCACCTGCAAAGTGGGCACTTGGCCTTCTTGTCCAGGTTAGGAGACAGAGATTGGTCTTCAGGCAAGTACCCAAAATAAAACACAAGTAAAATAATTTAGTGTCATTTTTCCTCTTTAATGAATATTTGGTATAGAGGTTAAGTATATTGGCTCTGAATTCAGTTCTAGTGCTATCACATGATGTTATAGCCATTAGTCCTGCTCATTCTTCCTGTATCTCATTTATCCTATCCGTAAAGTAGGAATAATAATGACGTAAGCTTCGTAAGGATGATAGAGAGATTTAAGAATTGGTATACAGTAAGTATTTAGAACAAAACCTGGCATAAAATAATCTATTACATGGATGTTAGCTGTTAAGAAGAATGCACGGTTAAAAAAAGTCATTTTCACACTCTTTGCTAAATAAACAAATCTTTTACAATATATTTCCTAAATGTCTAATATTTATTGTCTGGTGTGTTATGGAGTTTGGCAACAAAATATCTCAGTAGTAGCGAGAGAGTCCAGGACGGGATATGTAGTCTTTACTTAGAACACATACGCATTTATCATTCCCCTCCAGTGCCCGCCCCTTTCAGAGTGCTCTCTGGGCACCAGCACCTTTGTAACTCATGTGGCTGCAAATCACACAGCAGCCGGTGCTGAGTCCCATTTGCAGTACAAAGAGACTGGCAGGAAGGAACAGACTTAATTAGAAAGAGATGTTCCGGGTAAAGCCTTTACAAAAGAGCTAACTGTGCTGTGTTAAGGGGAGAAATATGATGAAAGGCTACCATTACCGGAGCTGGGATGATGTATGTATTTCCTTAGCTTTTGCTTCTCACTTTGCATCTGCTTAGATGTCCCTGCTCCGATTTCAGGGGTAGCTCAAAGCTGAGGTTTCTGACAAGGAAAACACAGAACTAGGCGAAAGTTTTGAAGCTTATGCCATCAGATGTGTAACCACCCTGGCCAATTAGTATGCCCAGCTGGGAGAAGGCAAAGATGAAGGAAGCAGGGACTTATTTCCCAGAGCTGTGTGTGAGAAACAGACATGGAACTAGCTAATCACAAATACAGGGGGAGATTCCTGGGCATATGCTTGGGACAGGCACTGTGAGGGCACGGGTTGAATAGGGCGGTAAGGCAGATGCAGCCGCACGGAGCTGAGACCGACCAGCTTACCATATAGCCAGACAGAAGAATACGGATGAGTCCATCTTAAGGGTTAGTTCTAATGTTGGCACCGCCATTGTCAATTTTGGGACAGACAGTGAGAGTTGGGGCTCTGGGTTTCTGGATCTTGCATGTCATTCTTGAAGTGACAAGAGCGCCACCATTTTAGATTTTCCCTGATGTCCTCTTTGTCCTGTCACATTTCATGTGTAGCTGCCTAGTGACCCAGTGACTCACTCTGCGCTCATACCTGCTCTCAGACTATCAGAACTCCCCCCTCCCCATCAGGCACAAGGCATCAGTTACATTTCAAATCACTTCTATATTCTTGCCATTATTAGTTTGTTGTTATTTCATTCTGTAAATCTACTGCTAATTATTCTTTGCCCCTTCCCTTTTGGCTTTGTGATCCTTTTCATTCTTGTGATTTTTGCCTTTATAAAAAATCCCACCCAATCCCCCCCTCCTTTGCCACTGAGAATTCTTTGAGGATGAGCCTGTTCTCAGTCACCAGCTAAAAAAGAACTCCTAATTTTTCCTCGACAAGTGGGGCTTCTCCTGTGTGATAGTGTCTCACTCAGTTATAACATTCTTAATAACTTCTATACATATATTTGTTCCCACCCAAAGGATTATGAAAGGGGCAGATTTTTCTTTCAATAAGTTGCTTAAAGTTCCAGAGAGACCCATATTTGTAAGACTTAAATGGAATCTTTGCTGCTCCTTAATTTATATATTTTATCTAGCAAAGCACCTTAAAATTTCTGGATATTATAGAAAAAAATTTCAAACTGTAATTATTAGGTAGTTATCAGCTACTTCCTAGCTTGACTTGTATTTATGAGAAAGGCTTGCATTATTGTTTTTGGAAATGATTATCTGAGCACTTGGGGAATTTTTTTTTGACTGTATTTTATGTGTAGAATCTGTTCTTAGCATTCTCAGATTAGAATAATGTTATTGGAATTCTTTATTTTTTAACCCCACTTCCCCTGTTATTAGAATTCTTGATGGGGTGTGAAATTTAAAATGATGTGATCATTCTTTCATTCAGTAAATATTTAAGGAGCTTCGTGTTCCAGGCACTACACTAGGTACTGAGGCAATGACGATGACCAAGGCAATCCCTGCCACAGCTCAAAATCTACCTGTGTGACAACTAAATACATAGGTATTGACAGAAGAATACAGTAAGTTTCATGGTAGGACGTGTGGAAGCCTGGGAGAGGCTCTTGGCACTCATTTTTCTGCTTGATTTCCCATATTTATCAGCCACCGTGTATCTAATAGGGATAAATGATTAAGTTTTAGCAATGGTGTGTGAATGGAAGTCATATGTCACTTTCTTTCATGGACAACCTTGTCATGTTCCTAATTTAAGGGGACATGCTTTACATTTTTCTCCACTTACTATAATATTTGTGGTAGGTTTGGCATATATGGCTTCTATGAATTTGAGATAAGGCCCTTCTATACCTTTTTTTCTTAGAGTTTTCATCATGAAAGGGTGTTGAATTTTATCAATGGCCTTTTCTGCATCACTTGAGATGATCATGTGGCTTTTGTTTTTGCTTTTTTAATGTAGTATATTACATTGATCGATTTATGGATGTTTAATCAGCCTTGCATCCCAAAGATGAAGCACACTTGATCATGGTATATAATCTTTCTGATTACTTGTTGGATTCTATTTGCCAGAACCTTATTAATAGTTTTTGCATCTATATTCATTAAGGATATTGGTGCATAATCTTACTTCCTGGTTAAGTATTTGTCTGGTTTGAGGATTAAAGTGATGCTAGCCTCCAGAAATGAGTTTGGTAATATTCCTTCTCTTTGAATTTCATGGAACAGTTTTAAAAGAATTGGAGTTAGTTCTTCCCTGAAATAATGAAAAAATTCTGCTGTAAATCCATCTGGTCCTTGGCTTTGTAGATAGAGCTTTTGTTACTGCTTCAATTTCTGTGTGTGTAATGGGGTTATTTAAGATCTTTATGTCTTCTTTATTCAACTTTGGTATTTTGCATGTGTCTAGGAAGTCATCCCTTTCTTCCCAATTCTCTAACTTGTTAGAATATAGGTGTTCAACATCATTTCTTATAATCTGAATTTTTGTGGAGTCTGGTAATATTACCCTTTGCATTTCTAAGTGCACTAGTCTGTGCTTTTTCTTTTCTTCTTTTGGTGAGTGTAGCTGGAGGTTTGTCAATCCTGTTTATTCTTTTGAAGAACTAGCCTTTTGACTCATTAATCTTTTTTATTGTCTTTTAATTTCAATTTCATTAATTTCAGATCTGATATTTATAATTTCTTCTACTGCTTTTTGGCTTATATTGTTCTTTTTTTTCGAGGGCCTTTAGGTGCATCTTTAATGTGTGCATTTGTGACTGTTCTGTTCTTTTGATGTGTGCATTTATGGCTGTGAATTTTCCTCTAAGTACTGCTTTCATTGTGTCCCATAAATTCTCATATGATGTACTTTCATCTTCATTTAACCCTCTGAAATTGTTGATTTCTTCTTTGATTTCTTCTGTGATGCATTCCATTGTTTGGTTACTAGCAAGTTATTGAGTCTCCATGTATTTGTGTAGTTCCTTCTCTTTCTTTTGCTGTTAAGTCCCAGTTTCATTCGACTGTGATCTGAAAGTATACAAGGAATTATTTCTGTTTTTTTTGTATTTATTTAAGCATGACATATGACCTAGAATATGATTTATTTTAGAAAACATTCCATCTGCTGAAGAAGAAAGTGTATTCTGTTGATGTTGGGTTGAAATCTCTGTAAAAATCTGTTAGATCTAAGTTTTCTGTAGTGTCACTTAACTCTCGGATCTTTGTGGATTTTCTGTCTGGTTGATCTATCTGTCTGTGATAGTGGAGTATTACAGTCCCCTGCTATAATTGTATTGGGACCTATATGTTCTTTCAGATCTAATAATTTTTTGTTTACATAATTGGGTGCTCCAGAGTTGGGAGCATATATGTTGGTAATTATGAATTTTTCCTGTTCTGTTGTTCCCTGAACCAGTATATAGTGACCATCTTTGTCTCTCCTAATCTGTTTTGTTTTGAACTCAGATGAGGCTGAGACGAGTAGAGCTACCCCTGCTTGTTTCCTGGGTCCTATTGCTTGAAATATTGAATTCTATTCTTTTATTTTCAGTCTGTGAGTATCCTTGTAGGTGAAGTGTGAAGTGTGTCTCTTGTAAGCAGCAAATTGTGGGTTTCTGTTTTTTGATCCAGTCAACCAGTCTGTGTCTTTTAGTAGGTGAGTTGAGGCCATTCACATTCAGAGTAATTATTGAGGTAAATTTGGTATGTCCTGACTTCATTATAGTTTTTCTTCATTATTTACTAGACTTATTTTCTTCTCAGCTCGTTTTCCTATATCTCTTTTTCTCTCTGGGGCCTTGGTGTCATTAGCCTCCCTTTCACATTCTAAGTTTTCTTTAAATATTCTCTGCAATGCTGGCTTAATGGCTGCAAATCTCTTTAACTTTTCTATATCATGAAAAGTTTTAATTTCTCCCTGTAATTTAAGAGATAATTTTGCTGGATATAGCAGTCTGAGTTGGCATTTATGTTTTCTTAGTGCCTGGATGATTAATGATTGCTCCATGATCTCTTGGCTTTTAGGGTCTGGGCTGAGAAATCTGCAGTTATCCTGAAGGGCTTATCTTTGTAAGTCACTCTCTTACAGCATTTAATATTCTCTCTTTGTGTTGGACCTCTAGTATTTTAATTATGATGTGTTGTGATGAAGTTTTCTTCTGATCAAGTTGTTTGGTGTTCTGTATGCCTGC
Source organism: Ctenodactylus gundi (assembly GCA_004027205.1). Classification (NCBI taxonomy): domain Eukaryota; kingdom Metazoa; phylum Chordata; class Mammalia; order Rodentia; family Ctenodactylidae; genus Ctenodactylus; species Ctenodactylus gundi. The sequence continues at coordinate 65,214 of PVKB01004072.1, forward strand.
AGTAGTTTAATGTTCATTTCTTTCCTTAGATTTGGGAAATTTATAATTTCATTGAACATGGCCTTTAAGCCTTTTGTTTTTGTCCTTGGTTTCCTCCTGCACGCTCATAATTCTGAGGTTGTTTCTCTTTGAGTCATCCATAAGCTGCTGTAACCATTCTCTTTCTTAATTTCTTCTTTTTTTTTTTTTTGCGTTCTTTACGGTCTGTATGTTCCAGCTCAACCATTTTATCTTCTAGGTCTGATATTTTATTCTCAAAATGTTCAAACTGGTTACTCATTTTTTTCTATGTGTTTTTCACATCCTGAATGCTTGCTTTCAGTATTTTTATATCTCTGCTGTATTCTTCTTTAACTTCTTGTATTGCCTTCATTATCTTTTGGTTTATATCTTCTTTGTTTTCCTCTAATTTCTTGTCAGTGTTTGCTGAAGTCATTGCTATGTTGCTTTTGTATTTCCTGTTTCATTTTCTGTTTCATTTCTTTTTTCAGTTGTATTTCTAGGTCCAGAAATTATCATATTTTTTCCTTTCTCACCTTTGGGTTCTGCTATTTCAAGATCCCTGGTATTATTTTCTGGGGTATCAGGTCTTTCTGTAGGAGATTTATAACCACTTTTCCTCGTGGTTCTGTTACAGTGAGTTGAGGGTCCAGTTTTGTTGATGGGCTCTGTTTCTTTTCCTGAGATTCTTAAATTAGGCTCTTTCTGTTTTAAGTGTTACCTTGCTGTCTCCAGGCACAGGAGGGATAGGGTGTGTGAAGGCCCAGTCCTGCAGAGCTCCAAGTATAGTCAGGGCTCTGGTGGTGGCTACCTGCCTGTCTCTGGCATGCAGGACAGATGGGGTGCATGAAGGCCCAGTCCCATGGAGCTCCCAGGTGCAGGCAAACTCTCACGGCAGCTACCTGGCTTTCTCTGATGCTCAGGGTACACTGGACATTAGAAGCCCCAGTCCCGAAAGCTCCCATGTGCAAGCACGCCTCTCCAGCTGGCCACTCTTGAAACACGGTTTCTCCATTTGCAAGCATGCTGTAAGTCATTGGGGGTAGAAAAGTCCTGTTGATCGCTGCTTAGACAGGCACTTAGATTAGATCTAGAAGCTGCAAAATGGCATGTGTTCATTCACATTGAGAAGAGGTTTCTGCCTTGTTTGGTGATTAAAGTATTTTCGATAATTGCAGGGTAATATGTTGGTATTATGATATACAAATAGGAGACAAATGATTCAAGAAGTTTTACTTCTTGTTTCTCATGGATTTGGCAGACAAACTGGGAAGGGATGCCAAGATTCTAGCTTTTAGACTTAGTATCATTTCCAAATTAATTACTCAGAGGTCAAGACGTTATTAATGTTCTTTCCTGGATATTAATCCTTAGTTTATGCCCTGGCTCAATCAGCTGATGCTCTTCTCTTCACTAATGTGTTTTTTGGGAGTTTACATGGAAACCTAAATTTTCAGTTAAATAACTGATCACTGTTCTTCAACTCCTAGTCCTGCTTCAGAACTCTAGAGGCATTTCTCATTCCTCTCACAGGCAAACTGTCAGCATTCTGCCAAGAAGATCCATTTTCAAATTGTTGTCTCCCAACTCTGTGACACGGTGAGGGTCAGGACTGGGGCTGACAAGTTCGTCTTTGTGTATTCAGCACCCTGAGCAGTGCTGATAGAATATGCTCAAACTCAGAGATGTCAGAGAATATTAGTGAGATTAGGTTTTGGAAAATTGTTCTTTGTGGATCTGTCATTGTCTGGTTAAAGATTGCAGTCTTATTCTGCACTCTTTGTTGGCCTTATTTCATGAACTTCTTGGCATTCAGAGTTGGCCATTGGCCATAAGCCTCACTTCTCTGTGGATGCCTACACCTTTCTTTCTGTACATTCACTATTCTACAGGATTTAGCTTTTGGGTACATATAATTCAGTTGTGCCAGCACTTTATTGAATCTTGTCTTGTAAGACACAGGTTGCTAGTCATCTTTTAGAAAACAAACACTGAGCAGGAATCTAATTAATGCTGATGATGGCAATAATACATGTCAATTGCATTAGACACCACCTGTCAGAATTGTATCCTATGGGCACTGCTTTCTGCCTTGGTTTGGATCAATGTGTTTGTACTGGTACTTGAAAGATGATGTGTGTTTTGAAGGTGAAGCCTCAGGCCAGCAGTTCTGATGGGCTGATACTGGTTGAGTGGCTGGAAATCAATGCTTCATCAGAAGGTAGTAGGGAGAGAAAGAGAGAGGAAGAGGAGGAGATAAAAACTGAGATATTTGAAAAGTTGAATCTCTAAGGCTAATGGTACTAGTTTTTGTTTTACTTTGTAAGTAATTAAGTCCTCAAAAAACCCTTTAAGATAAGTATTGCCCTCACTTGGCAGGTAAGAAAACTGAAGCCCAGAGAGGCTGCAGGGATAACAATGCCCACTATCACATATTTAGTCAGTGACAGAGCTAGGATTCAAACACAGGTTTGAGTGACTAAAATCTGTGCTCTGGGTCCGTAATTCTCCCGCTCAGCCTCCTGCAACATAGCAATTCTGAATAGTTAGTTTAGCTACACAGGAAACCCTAAAGAGATACTTTCATGTCTTTCTTTCCATCTGAAATCAGAAATTCTGGAACATGACAGCCCATGTAATTACTTTGTGACCACTGAGGAGTTAAAGGCAGAGTTTGACTTCCTGGGATTTGCCTGAGGTAGGCCAATCCTTTGGTAATCATTACGTAGCTACTGCTGGGTAGCAGTATCCTGTCTCCTTTCAGAACATTCTTTCTGGTTTGGAAGTATTTAGTGTGACTCTATTTGAACTGCTGAAGTTACAGCATCTGGTATTTTTGTGTGTATTTTCTCTGAAATTAAAAAAGTCTGTCATTGTTATCCCTGCAGCAAAATCTCTCTCTCTCTCTGTTTCCACCCTTCCTCCCTTTTTAATTTTAAAGCATTTCTTTGGCAATCTCCTCTCTTCAGTTAGATAGTGTCCCCCTTGCTGGAACTTGGGTTTCAAGAGCATCTGCCCTGGTTCTAGCAGGATTTTGAGGATTTTAAAATTTATCTGCCAGCCCCTTTAAGCAAGGGGATACCTTTTCAATAATTAAAGGAAAAATCTGCTAGTAACAACTTGTCCTTCCTTCCTTCCTCTTTGCCCTCCCTCTCTTCCCCTCTCCCTCCTTCCCTCACTCTCTTCATCCCTCCCTTCCTTCTTTCCTTCCTTCTTTCTTCTTGACTTTCTCTCTTTCCACTATTCTTGGTTGATATTATTGCTGAATAAATAAGAAAATAAAATTTCTATGGGCGACCAGGCAAAATTTATTAATCATATAACTCTAGCAGACAACATAGTCCTAATACAAATATTTATGCTTCTGTTACTAGCACTCTTCTGAACGCTGCCAAATGGTGACAGATTTTAAAGACAATCACATTAAGTATTAATCAGCCTTGAAAGATGCAGCCTCACAGAAGCATACTAACGAGTAGACATTTCCTGCCTGCTTTCTGCACGCACAGCATCCTAGGCTGTATATTATTGAAACTGAGCCATTCCTTCATAAAACATCGTTTTCAGCATGCCTAGAAATCTGAAGTAGCATTGACCTGCTAGCCAGGGTCACAAGTGCTGCTAGATTGTGTCCTGGGCTCTGGGCATACTCACATTGTGTGTTCTAGGTTCTGTCTCACTGATGGATGTAAGCAAGGGCTAGATGTCTTGTGTGGGAATTACTGAGAGCTCTTAGGGGTCAGAAAATAGAAGCATGCAGAAGGCAGTATGGAGTTAGGGATGTTTCAGCTAGTCTGGGGAGGAAAGGGAAGAAAATGTCAGGAGTTGACCATATTAATGAAAACTTCAATTTCCTAAACACAAAAAATACCTAGATGGGCAAAGTCTTCTATCTGTACACCTGGAGAGTCAATGGGAAGGGAATTAGGTGGAGACCCAGGTTAGGGAGATGGGAATTCTGAGGATGACAGATCTAATGATGCTCACAGGAAGTGAGGAGAAAGAATCAGAGCTCCAGTCTCACCACAGCCCCAGTCCTCACCTGCAGCAGAGGCTCCAGAACTGTTCAGGGTTCCTGAGCTAATTATTATAATTATAATTTGTGTGTGTGTGTGTGTGTGTGTGTGTGTGTGGTATTAGGGACTGAGTTCAGGGCCTTCATACTAAACTATGTTCCCAGTTTTTTTTTTCCTTAATTTTTGATTTTGAGACAGGGTCACTAAGTTGCCCAAACTGGGCTTAAATTTGTAATACTCCTGTCTCAGCCTTCCAGAGTGCTAACATAATAGGCTAGTGCCTCTGGACACAAGTAATTCTGAGAGAGGAATAGACAGTTATCAGAAAAAGAGGTGGGCCTGCTTTCCCTGTCAGGGCAGCAGGAGGCATTGTTGAGATAGTGTCAGCTTTTGAACTCTGTGGTTTCAGAAATAGGAGTTTCTCTGTTCTGATATATTGAGACTCAGAGAACTGAAACTGGAAAAGTTCATGTAAAACTGATGTACAAGTGAAAAAATACTTAATTCCCTATTGATGTGTTGAGAGAGAGAGAGAGAGAGAGAGAGAGAGAGAGAGAGAGAGAGAGAAAGAGAGAGAATATTGGATTGGTTGGTTGGTTCCTTCTTTACAGAGAAATCCACAAATTATAAGCTGTTAAGTACAACCTCCCATAAAGGGGCTCATTCAATTCTGGACAGTGTTACAAGTATACCAGCACAATCTTTTTAATTGGTGTTTATTTTTTCCAGAATTCTTAAAGACCACTTCCACTCCT